>JAOYSI010005468.1:0-13525 GCA_025775065.1 Hiodon alosoides
GCTCTCCAAGACATGCTCCGTCCCCACTCTTTTTTGTGACAAGCTTTGATCCCATTATCATACCTCATGCGCCGCAGGTTTTGAGGGGGCGCCTCTCCACTGTCCCCAAAATCCACGTAGTACAAACTGACCAGACCAGAATCCTGAAGACCCAGCACCTGAGCCCGGTTCCAGGTCTTGTGGTCCCGATAAGGCGCAGCCACGATATCGCCTACCACCACCTCCCCCGCAGTCTGTGCCACGATAAACATGCAGCCAGGAAAATGGTGATATACGCCGCAGCAAAACGACTCTCGAAAACGAATAAATATGTATTTATAAGCAGAGTATTTGAACAGGGTTAGCAAGGCTTTTGATTACGATATGCAGTTGACTCTTATCCCAGTAGATCTCATAACAAACAGCTCGGCAGCTGAGCAAGACAAGCAGAATACCAAATCAACACTGTGGATTGACTGGATGTTTTATCAAGTGTTTAGTTTCGCATCTATCAGTATTATCAAGTGCAAATGTCCATATTTGTTTGGATGGTCGACGGCTACTTCTGTGGTTGTTTAAATTATCGAGTGTTCATGTCTAGGTTTGAATTATCACTAGCGAGTGCTCTATCAACTCACAGAGGGGCCACTTTGGCTGTAGAAGAAACCCATCTCAGTAGTCAGCTTGTCCAGAAGCAAAGCCCGCTCACCCACCATCTGGATCCAAAAGTGCTGTGGGCTCTCAGCCGCAGACACGAACACCTCCAGGAGCTCGTCCGGGTGGAAGCTCAGGTCCGGACTGGGGACTGAGAGGGTTAAAGTCTCCATTCAGTGCATTCACTCTCATTTACAGGAGTGATATGAAACGGACACATCCCTCCTAGTTGGCGCCTGGCCAAAACAAATGGGGTACTTGCTTTCAAATTTAGCAACCCCTGGAGTAGACGGCACTGCGAGGTGAACCAGCCCTCCGCCCTCCGGTTTCGACCCTTCTTTTGCACAGGTTTCGGTGCCATCCAAGTTAACCAGCATGGTGTTGGCAGGGTGTAGGTCTGGCCGCGCCCCGCAGGGGGAAAGGACCTTGCGCCGTCCCCCCCACTTTCCCCCCAGCGGGAACGCCGTCCTCTTCGGACGCAGCACGGAGGACTGGGATATCCGCCTGTGCAACTCCGCGTTCTCAGTAATCTTCGCCATTATCATCGCCTGGAATTAAACATTTTCACGTTCCAGTGCTCACGAAAGCTAACTTTAAATGCTAGACAGACACTTTCAACTAGATAGACTGCAACAAATATTTGAACATTCTTTGAGTTTAAAAACACACAATTCTTTTCTAAGTAAAACGAACTTGAAGGACTGACCTTTTCCTTCAGGCAAAAGAAAGATTAAGGCACTAGAAGGATGACTGATCCAAACCGAACGAGCACCGTCTCTCACCCTGGCGGCCTGCACCTGAGTCCGTGTCCCTCTGATGGAAACCACAGCCTTTTCGCCCAAGCCCAGGTTCCCCTCTCGACAACAGCTGACAAGAGCCCCGGAGGTTTGGCACATCAGCCTGAGGGTCTCCCCTCCAAACCCTAGGGCACAGGCAGGCATCAGATGTAGCAAGGAGGGGACCCGTATGCCCTCTGAGATTAGGTTAGATTAGTTCCTTTGTTTAAAATGCGAATCTTCTACATTCTTGTGGATTCTCTAAATCTATTTATGAACCGGGAACACCCTTTCAGCCTTGGGTTAACGTTAGGTGCAGCAGCCGTGGCTGCAGGTGGATTTTGATTGGCTCCTGAGCAGCCACCTGTGATATGCCCAAGGACAGTCCGAGGCACGTCAACGTCGTCTGTGATGACTTCAGAGTCTGCGGCCAGCTTATCCAGGAGACACCTGGCCAGCCACACCTGCTCGGCTGTGCCCTGAAGAAGGACGCACACAACACTCTGTCCCCGTGCCACTGCCAGCTCTGTCACCTGGGCACCCGACTGCTGATGCACCTGCACAAGTAGAGGCAGTTACACAGCCAATCAGACAAAGCATCGAACGTAGACCAACCAACTGCCATGAATGAAGAAAACCCATAGTTTCCTTCTCTTTGTGCTATATTATCGTCTGTCTGCTTTTAATCACAGGAGGTTTCCTGGCCCATTTGGGCTAGGCAACAGTCAAAGAAAGCCTTCAGACCATTTGAGCTGAGTAACGGTCACAAAAAGCGCTCTTTCCTTTTGTCTCAAGTTCTCCTGATCCAAATCCAAATTTAACAACTTTGAAGAGATAGTGAGGGCATTACAAACTTCTTCAATGGATGGGTCAGGGTGATTGGGGCCATATCACAGGTAAAACTGTGACGAGACTCACCAGATCCAGGAACGATCTTTGGTGGTGGGCAATGGAATTGAAAACTTCCTGGGGTACCATAACCACAAACTCTTCTCTTCTTTCCTGCTGCTCTAAGATAAACATACACAAATCTCACCATTACTCTTCTCAACTCCGCCAGAAGTACAGAGCAGTGTAATGACATGGCTTCGTTAAACAAGATTAAGAATTTCAGGTGTACATATCGGCGGATGTTTTTTGCTTGGTCAAGAATGCTACAGACTCTGGGATACACTCAGAGCAGGGTGTCCAGCATTCAGTCTTTCAGAAAAGCGCATCGTTTGATAAGCACTGAACCTTACCGAGCTATAAAAAGGCTATACCTTCTGGAGACCTAATAAAGAGAACTGTGGATGTCTGTGGAGGATCCTCCGGCTTGGTTCACTCACCACTGCCGCTCCTGAAATGGCGGTAAAAAACATAGCCGATCGTAGCCCCAAGCCCCACCCCAAGGATGGCCTTCTTGCTGCAACTTAGGCTGCTCCAGGGCCCCTCCCTCACGGCCTGCATGGCTTTCACTGCACTCGGGCTGAGCCGCCACCTACAGGGACCACAGCACAGGTGCAGCCAGCAGACACAAACGGACGGCTTCCCTAGGGAACCAGATACACAATCCTGGTCCTCACGGGCCACAGCGTTCATGGTTGTTCCACTGTGCCTCTTAATTGCTTAATTATTTGAATTTAAAATGATCTCACCTGGCATTTCCAGGTGTAAAACAGATGCTAATTAATGGGCTGAAATAACATTCTCATAATTTAACTCTTACCTAGCATCAACATTGCACACGTGCATATTGCATTGCGTATGTGCGTACATAATCACACACACACACACACACCTACACCTAATTGCAATTGGAATAACCCTGCAAACCAGCACTGAAGAAGATTGTTATTGTCTGGTTTGTTAGGGTGCCTAAATACATCTGACGAAATATATTTTAAAACACAGTCTCTCCAACCATTTAAGAGGCAGAATTATTATGAAAATAAAAACGTATTATTCCTAAATCAATGTAAACACTACCTGGTAATAATTTCATTAACACGGCACGCATAGTAAAAAGGAGCAGGAATTAGGGCTTTAATACAAACAGAATTTGGCAGTTCCAGTTAAAACCCCCAATAGTTTTTGCCTCCGTTTTAATAACTAAGCCCAATTACCTACTGCGTTCTCTTGCCCATAACGTTTTCCGAGCAGGGACTGCATAAACTATCTTAACAGCCTTACTGTGAGAAGACGGACCGTGGACTCCGAATCACGAAGTTTGAGATTTCCACATCCATCCTGGCAACCGTGTCCTCCTCCCTTCTTCTCTGTTGTGGGACATGTCAAACTAGCCAGAATTAGCAAAATGTATTTATTGTTTTTTAATGACGGTGCTTACGGTTGAGAAAAAACCGTCCATAGTTTTACAGTTCAAGGCGCAGTAAGTGGCTACACGGTTTTTCAGAGGATCTATAACTACTATCACAATCTTTTTTTTAAAAAAACAGTTAAATATGTTTGAAGTGTTGCTAGCTGTAATCAACCTGGGCCCATTTAAAAGCAAAAGTAGTTTATAAACGCATTACTGAGGCGCATCTCATTCTCAATTACTAAGACGATAATCAAATGTCACTGCCAGCACTGCAGCTGGACATAAGGACCAGATTTCTAAATGTTGTACATATCTGAAAGTATAGTTCTTTTAAATCTTGCTTAATGCAAACAAACGTATTTTTAATTTTTAAATAGTAATAACATATAAATGTAGCGACTCAAATTATCACTCCAAAATGACCGAAGAGGAAAACCATCCAAAATCTTTTCCTACATAGCTCAGTAACGTTACGTTCTACTTATCAGTAGTAATGACTCGGGGGCTCTATCAATCAAATGTCAACGGACAAAAACATTCACAACACAACTGCTTCATCGACCTTTCCGACTATCTTCCTCTCTATAAACGTGAAAAAGCATAACAGATAAAAACGACTCTTACATTTTTCAACTTAACGTTTTTTTCGCCCTCGACGTACAATATCTCAGTTGCCGTACTGCAACACACCCATCTCCAAGCCGTTGATTCCTCTGCTGATTCCGGAGTCAGCCTTCTCCTTTGGTTACTGAAGTTGAAGCATGCTTAGATCCCACCCTTAATTTTTCATTGAGCCTATCAAATCCCACGAATACCTCTCAGACGCTTCACGAAACGTTTACTGTCTCTGCAGGTTGACCGTGGATATTCAAGGACAGGACTACGACCTTGTAATCGCAATTCAACAAAACCCGATCTTTAGTGTGTCATTACAACAGAATCGTGCATTTTAATAGTTTTCAAACTTGCTTAAAACCTTGCTGAAAGTACGTCCATTATGTCTACTATTATTTTTGTTGAATATTCTCTCTTCCTTCTGCCTTGTTATTTCAAGCATCTTGTCAACATGGATGAAATACTCTATTGTGCTGATGCCAAGTCTAAACAAACAATCACTATGAGAGATATAACCTCCCTCACCCACCTCAAAGCTGTAATAATGAATAGGAGATTCCCTGAGTATATTGACAGCTTATCGGTAACACTGACACTCATATACTACTAAATCCCCCCAACATACAACCCAACACCCCACACGTCCAAACTGAGGTCTCTGAGCCATCAGTTCATATTACTTCTATTGGGAACCTCTAGTAAAATATTGCCCTGCACCACCTCCTCGCCTACTCCAGATTTCCGTTGATCCAGCTCCAACTTATAAAACTACCAATATGTATCACTGATGTCCCAAACTCCACCCTCACCAAATCCACATCGTCCGCAATGTACCTTACCACCCATCCAAAACTTTTCCCAGTCTGCTCTTCAAACTTCCATCATGGCTCTACAACCCTACAAGCAGGCTGTCCCTCATCACAGCCTTGTGACAATACCCAATACACCACGTTCTGCCGCCTTCTCAAATCTAGTGGCATCTCCCCCATATGTTCACCTTATCTGTAAATCCATACATTATCATAACCTATAACATGAAAACCTGAGGTGAATTTAATGATTGAATAAATAGTTTTAACACATGAATATTTGTTTATATAGTGTGTGGTGTAAAAATGATCACAGCAAAACATATTTCGTTTATAAGTTAAACATTTTCGTGTGGCCGTTAAAAAAAAAAACTAAGTAACAACCCTTATTTTGAAATACCACGATACGTACCGGAAGTACAATTATTACCCTCGCATCGCTTACAGGAAGTATGTGGAAATCAGGGGGAAAAAAGCAGGCGCTTGCTAAAGAGAACCGGATTCAGTCGCCTATTTGGGAAAAAATAAGAAAAAAAAACTGAGCTTGATAGCGATATGTGAACGCTTTGAATAATATATCTATTCAAAACACTGTCTTTGAGCGGTTAAAGGGGTAAGTGTTGGTCTATCGTCGTTTTTAAACTCGGTGATTTCCATTTTTCAAGCAATGCTTATTTAATGAGATCTTTTGTGTTGTCTCGGAGTTTGCTAGCTAGATAGCTTTTAGTTAGGTATTAGCTGTTTGTGCTAATCAAATATTAAAATATTAATTAGCACTATTGTATTTTGGAATTCCTTTTTGAATGTGATGTAGTAGCATGCCTCGCTAGTTTAAGGTATATTTTATTTATTTTAAATGACGAAATAACGTTAGCTACTGGCTAACGAGCTAACCCCCTACTTCCGCCTCCCTTTGCTTCGGATCTAAGTGAATGGAGTTGCTCCCTCCAGCAATGCAAACAGAAGAAAACTGCACCGAAGTAGTTTTTACTTGGGTGTTGGGGGGGGGGATTATTTAAAAAATAAACGACTTTAACATTATTGTTTTAATTAGGGGATTATATTTACTTATTCTTCAAACAAGACACAGTAGTAGCATTATTCCGTTACAGTCTCAATGTACATGCAGATCGAGAAGTCAAGACGGGCTAAGTTTAGGCTCGTAAGCGCCGGCTGTATTTTCGAGGCCGTCTTCGAGGAAATTTCGCAGTTTTTTTTGTGCAGAGAAACTAATAAATGATGAGTGAAGTGTAAAAAATAAAATAATACATTTTAAATATCAGTGAATATGTGCAGAATGTATTTCTTTAAACTCAGGTACATCCAAAGCCCTCCCAGAGAAATGTAATTCAGGGGTTCCATATTTAATTGTATAGTAGAATGGGTTTTTCAATAATATTGAATATTATTTTGCTTTATTTTTATATATAAATTTTTTTTTGTCCATGGCACAATAATTGTAAGTGCTTAGTGTCTGAACTTATTATCCCTGCAAATTCAGTTTAGGCTATTCATTTAAGTATATGGTAATATGGTTTGCTTGATCTAAAATTAAAGACAAATCACGACAATTCCACCATAACTAAGGAATTTTGCCTGTTTAGTAGTCAAAGAACACATTATTTACTTTTTGAGTACTGTATGTTTTGAACATTTTGGAGTGGTGCCCAGGAAGTTATCTTGCAAGGTGAATTCAGGGTTCAACTAACCATCCCATAAAAGCGCTTTGCGGTGGCTCTAACTAACAGTTCTAGGTCCATAACTTTAAAAGAGAAATGCCAGACTCTTAGAAACCTTTGTCTTGTTGCTGTGTTTCTGAAGAGATTTTTTTCTGATGGGGGATATTTTTTTGGGGGTTATTAGAGATCAGAAATTTCTGCACAATGCAGAGCCCCATTCCTTTTATACAGGAATGGGGCTGCTCATGCTTGGTCTCATTATGGACAGCAGCGGAATGTGCAAAGGAATGTAGATTAAATATGTCTGCAGTTCTGTGTTGTTGCTTAAAGGCCGTGTCAGTGTGATACCACATTTAAAAGTGGTCTATTTCAGAGTTGTTTATTCAACTTTAAAGAACAATTTATACATTATGTAGGGAAATGTGAACTGCGTCCAGCTAAAGATTGCCAATATTCAGTGGAAATCAATATTTTCTCATACATTTTCAAGGCAACAGCTTTCAAAATAGTTGATACGCCTATTTTTTTGTGTACTTTTCGACCAGGCTTTTAAAAAACCTGTTTATAGGTTAAATTTTCTAACAGCAACGCTCAATAAACAGTCATTAAGAATCTTGAACATTTCTAATTATAATAAACATTCATGAGCAAACCCTTAAAAGCACACTTTTTTTTTTTTTTACAGTTATGCATTGTAATCATTTTTATTTCATATTAAAAATGTATTTAGTTAGAAGTAAACATCTGTGGATATTGCCTTTATTAGACTTTTTTTTTATTAAAGACTTGTCGTTTGTAGAAAGAACTACTTATTAAAATGCACATCCGGGGACAATTTTGGCCACATGCGTTTCAGGAATGTATCAACATAAATAGCTAACACAGCCTCTAAATTTATATACAGTTTTATAAATATAACTTGGATTTGACTTTCTTTCAGTGGGAGAAGCTGTTAGAGCTACAATGCTTAGAGGGGAAAGAGAACAGAAGAACTGTAATATTTAAGCTGTGAATGGATGGGATTACATGCTAAGAATAATATGGTGTTTTTGTTTTCAGTCTGCATCCTAGACCGACTTCCCCCTTCATCTGTGAAGTCCCCGAAGGAACTGAAAATCTGAATGGG
Organism: Hiodon alosoides; assembly: GCA_025775065.1. NCBI lineage: Eukaryota > Metazoa > Chordata > Actinopteri > Hiodontiformes > Hiodontidae > Hiodon > Hiodon alosoides. The sequence goes on from JAOYSI010005468.1 coordinate 7,941, forward strand.
AAGAATATATCTGACGCATTCGTCAGTGCTCCTAATTGTGACATTTTAACATTGAAGACGATGGCAGCTAACACTGTGCAGACCAAGGGTTGACACCTGCTCGCCTCCTCTCGTCTTGCGCGTTTTCCCCAATAGCGCTTTCCCTCGTCCCCCCACCTTGCCATGGCTATGCACGAGTTTGGCGAAACAGAGGGGTTCCTGAACAAGCCGTGTGACCCGGCGTTCCCCGGCAGTGCACTTTGCGTGGAGGACCCTGATGCCAGCTGCCCGGCGGAGGAGGGGAGCGGCAGGTTCAGGTGTGAGCAGTGTGGTCGCTGCTACAGGCACGCGGGCAGCCTGGCAAACCACAAGAAGACCCACGAGGTGGGCTCCTTTCAGTGCCCCTTGTGCACCAGGGTGCTGTCAAACGCTCTGGCTCTGAAGAACCACCTACGGATCCACACCTGCGGTAAAAACTTTGCCTGCTCCGTGTGCGGAAAGGCCTTCCGGCTGGCCACCCAGTTAGCCACCCACCAGAAGGTCCACAGTTCCCTCAGCTCCCCGAGAAGGTCTGGAAGAAAGGAGAAGAATCTGGAGGTTGAAGCTCCTGAAATGAGAGTGGAGGAAAAAGAAGAGAACGGTGAAGGGCCTGACCCCGATGAGCAGGAATACGGTTTGTTGGAAGATCTGCCGGAAACTGCGTTCACCTTACCCTACGGGGGCGATCCAAACCATAGTCATTTGACTAAAATGGAGATGCCAGAGCTCAGTCTTGACTCCTCGACGGAGAAGAAGTCTGAAACCGAGGATCCCGGGGACCGCCCTTTTAAATGCGACCAGTGCGATAGGACGTACCGGCACCACGGCAGCCTGATCAATCACAAGAAGTCCCACCTACTTGGTGTCTTTGAGTGCCCTGTCTGCTATAAGCAGTTCAACAACCTGGCTGCCCTCAACAGCCATCAGCGCACGCACACTAAGTCCCGGTTTCGGTCAAGCGCCGGGGGTTCTCCCAACGAGACCTTGCCCACGCCTCAAAACGAGGAAGAGGCTTCCTGTTACTGCCAGCTATGTGAGGTAGCCTTCCCCAACAAGAGTGAATTTCAGGATCACATCCTACTGCATAACACGGCCTCTGCGCCGCATGATCTGTCAGACAGTTTCTCAGCGTCCACCTCAGATTCCAGTTCCTTTTTACCCTCACAGTTTGATACTCCCCCCATGCCGCCGTTGCTGGACAAACAGGAGGCTGACGACCAAGTGATGGGACCTGCTGCCAATAGTCAAATGTACACTTGTGCATACTGTGGGGAGGGATACCCGGACCTGGACAGCCTCAAAGTTCATTACTCCACCCACGACTCCCCCTCTACCTCCCACCCCGAGGGCGGGCCTTTGTTGTCTGACTCTGAGGAGCTCGGCCCCGACGGGAATGTGCTGGCTTCTGCCAATGAAGCGAAAGCACAACAGTCCTCACTGGGAAGTGCCAAAGAGCGTCGGTTCACGTGCCAGACCTGTGGGAAGAGTTACCTCCACGCCGGTAGCCTGATTAACCACAAGCGCTCCCACCAGACGGGCGTCTACCAGTGCTCCATCTGCTGTAAACACTATCCACACCTGGCTGCCCTGCACAGCCACCTTCGCAGCCACAGGGCCCGGCCTCCCAGCCTGCCCCTCAGCACGGAGGGGGACTGGCTGTCGCCCGAGCCCCTGACGCTGGAGGTTCAGCAAGGATACTTTCACGCTCAGGACCAGGAGGGCGAGGATGCCTCTGGACTTATCCCGCCCGAGAATCTCGACGACGCCGCGGGCTACTTGTCGGACAGCAGCCACAGCGAAAGACTGGATGCGTTCCATGAACAGTTTCCCACTTCTCTCTCTCAGGGCAGTCCGGAACAGTCCCCTCTGCCCGGCAGTGTCTGCCAAGCGGAGAGACACATGTGTGCCGACTGCGGTGAAACGTATGCAGACATAGCAGGTATCAGGTCACACTTGTGCCCCCGGCGCCGGCAGCACCACGAGACCCTTACTAATGGCTTCCTCGCCAACCTTGACTTTGGAGACGAGGCTGGCTTGGAGGGCGCGGCGTGTCTGAAAGAGGCAAGGAGACGCAAAAGAGGCCCAGCCCAGATGCACCTGGGAGGCTTTCTCTCCAGTGAAAACTCTCAAAGTGAGGGAGAACTGCAGGATGTCAAGGGCGAGGACACAGAGGAGGAAGATGGCGAGATGTACCAGTGTTCCTTGTGCGGGAACCACTACCACAGCCTGTGGGCTCTGAGGAGCCATCTGCGCAGCGATGCCCACTCCCACGGCATGGCCAGCACGACGGGCCCATCCTCCCAACCTTCCACGGGGGTGGAGGAGAAGTGGAGGAGCAACCAGGAAATGGAAGGCAGTCTGATGATCTGCAGCACCTGTGGGGAGAGCTTCTGTAGGGAGCAAGATCTGCTGGCCCACCAGCTCCTGCATGGACAGGCTGAGCTGGAGGAGGCGGCGCAGAACAACGTGGGCAAACTGGAGGAGAAGAGCCACATCTGCGGGGATTGTGGCATGTTCTGCACAGGCTTCGGTCAGCTGCAGACTCACGACTGCAAGGGGAAGGAACGCCCTCTAGTGGGAGAAGGGAGCGTGGAGGAGCTCAACGGAGAGGTGGGGGTCGAGGGTGCGGGAGACTACAAAACGCCGGGTGGCCTCTGGGTGGGCCCTGACTCGGGCGATCGCCCTCACAGGTGCGACCAGTGTGGCCGGACCTACAGGCACCCGAGCTCCCTTCTCAACCACAAGAAGTCGCACAAAACCGGGGTCTTCCGCTGCCTTGTTTGCCAGAAGCGCTTCTATAACCTACTGGCCCTAAAAAGCCACCATAGGACTCATTTTGATTTGAAGAGGTGAGTACATTTTCCGTGGAGAGGCCTAATTTTACATTTAATATGCGTTCTGTGATTTCTTTATGGATTATGGCTGCTGTTCCCTTTACTTGAGTTGAAAACTCAAGGTTGCCCAGCTCTCTTTGGTGACTGAATACATTGTGTGTGTTGCCCTGATTTGTCATATGCCTTGTTAACATTTTCAGGCACAAGTGCGAGGAGTGTGGGAAAGCCTACAAGATGCAGAAACAACTGTTGAACCACCTTAGAACCCACGAGGAGAACCGAGCCAGAGCTCAGCAGCTGGACCAGCAGAACCTCCTCGCGCAGGCAAGTGGTACTGAGCCTGAGGACGGCGCCGCGGCCCCAAAGCGCAAAACCTCCAAATCAAGACGGCGGCAGACGACCGCTGCGTGCGGCGGGAGTGCGGAAACCCAAAACGCCACGGGTCCCCTGGGTGAAAAGGGTGCCCCGGGGGAGCTGCAGTCCGAGTCAGAGGAGACCAAGGCCAGAGGACCTCGACCGTATGCCTGCGAGCAGTGCGGCCGAACTTACCGCCATGCGGGCAGCTTGGTCAACCACAAGAAGTCGCACAAGATGGGAAAGTATTATTGCAACGTCTGTAACTCCACCTACTCCAACCAGCTTGCCATGAAGAACCACCTGCGCATCCATCTGGCAGCCAAGAAGTACAGCTGCCTGGAGTGCGGCAAGGCCTTCAGGGGTCCCAAGCAATTATCCAATCATTCCTGCGGTCGACCCGGGAAGAACGCGGGCTCCGGGGCGCGGGGGCGGGTCAATAAGCGGGCGAAGGCTGCGAAGGACGCCAAAGGCGAGGGCTGCGGTGAAAACGAAAACGCCGCCCCGGACTGCGGCAGCCAGCTTCCCGCCGTCTTGCCCTGCCGGATGAGCGCCCTCAACGGCTCCAGCGAAGGCAAGGAGGAGCGGCCCTTCGTCTGCGACGTCTGTAACCGCAGCTACAGGCACGCCGGCAGCCTGCTCAACCACAAGAACACGCACAAGACGGGCGACTTCAGCTGCTCCTTCTGCTCCAAGCCTTTCTCCAACGCCATGGCGCTGCGCAACCACACCCGCATCCACACGCAGAAGAAGAAGCACGTGTGCGGCACGTGCGGCAAGGCCTTCCGGCTGGCCAGCGTCCTCCTTAACCACCAGAAGACCCACACCCGGGGGGCCGCGCGATTCAGCTGCACCGTGTGCAGCAAGTCCTTCCTGGGGAAGTCCGGGCTTAAGCGGCACCGCTGCCAGAGGAACCAAGGGGCGGACAGCAAGGAAGGCAGACGGAAAGCCACTGCGGGCTCGGGAGAGGGAGGAGAATGCCGCTTCACGTGAGTTTCGCCATCACTGTCACGGAAAGCGCATTTGGCAGAAGCCCCGCTGGGGTGAACTATAATGTGCTTGAAGATTCTAAAACTAAACCTTTAATGTCAAACATTTCCCAAATGAATCATTTCAGCAAACTTAAAACGTAGCTTATTGAGTGCAAAAATGAAACTTCAGTTAATGAGGTTTTTGAAAACCCGCATGGACTACTGCATACATTAAAATGAAAGAGAAATGTGGAAACGTTGCTATGAATATGGAGTATTTTATATATCAAAAACTGTAGTAGTGGTGTTCTTGACATTTTGTAGTACGGTTAATTATTCTGGAATATAACTATATTCAAAGAGAATTAAATTTTTTAATCCAGCCATATGTTACATTATTTTCTAGTTCTAGTTCTAGGGGATGTAATAGATATGGTGTCCTCTCAGTGGCCCGCCCTTTCTCACCCTTCCTCAGGTGTGAACAGTGTGGCCGTTCGTACCGGCATGCCAGCTCTCTGCTAAATCACAAGAACACCCACACCACGGGCATCTACCACTGCACGCTGTGCCTCAAGACCTTCTCCAACCTCCTGGCACTGAAGAACCACCGGCGCATCCACTCGGAGGTGCGGCGCCACTGCTGCCCGGACTGTGGCAAGATGTTCCGCGTGTCCTCGCAGCTGCGCAGCCACCGCCGGGTTCACGCCAAGCAGCAGGAGCTGGCCTGCGCTCTCTGCCAGCGCACCTTCCCCAGCCGGGCCAGCTTCAGGAAGCACCAGGAGCTGCACTCCCAGCACGACTCCCAGCAGCTGCCGCTCCCCGAGTCGGCCCAGGGGCCGTCGGAGGGCTCCGAGCTGGGCTGGGGCTCCGGGCTGGACCTCTCGCTGATGCAGGCCCAGGGGCTGGATCCCAACGGACTGTCCAAGCTGGACCCGGTCTTCGCCTGCGCCCTGTCGGAGCTGCAGGACCAGCAAGAGGCCGGGCCGAAGGTCCACGTGTGTGAGCACTGCGGACGCACCTACCGCCACGCCAGCTCGCTGCTCAACCACAAAAACAGTCACAAAACGGGCTTCTTCGCCTGCTCCATCTGCCAGAAGGAGTTCTCCAACCTGATGGCCCTGAAGAACCACCGACGCATCCACACCGAGCCCAAGCGCTACGTGTGCCCAGATTGCGGCAAGGCCTTCCGCGTCTCCACTCAGCTCATATGCCATCAGCGTGTCCACACCAAGGAGAAACCCTTCTCCTGTCCGCAGTGTGGCAAGTGCTTCTCCAGCAAGTCAAATCTGCGACACCACCAGAAGGTGCACCGCAACAGCTTTGGGGCTTCCCTGGACATGGGCGACGGCTCCTTCTTGGGTCTGAGTTTGGACCATTACCTCTGAGTCTGTCGGGGGAGGGAGGGAGG
>JAOYSI010005469.1:0-13525 GCA_025775065.1 Hiodon alosoides
ACAATCTTACAATTCCACTCATACATATCATTTCTTCTGTAGTTTCTCCTCCCGGTCCCCCCGTTTCGCCCCCGGGGCCGCCCCCCCATGCAGAGTGATGTCAGTATATAATTAACCTTAATGTTTATAAGAAAATAGGATTGTAATTAAAAAGTTTTCCTCTCCTACAATATTTTTTAACACTGAAAAATGTAGACTGTTGATGTACACAATTATTCTTTATTTTTGTTGTGTGGCAATCATCAGGGACTCACCTATCGGGCAGTATAGAAAGAAAGGCAGAGCGGGGGAGATGTTAGTATGGAATAGTCTGTTTATAGTTTATCTACATTACGCCAAATAAATCAAGGTGCATTGATACCCAAGAAGGAATTTAGTCTTTGTTCTTTTCAGGTGTTGCATTTTCTTCAAGAAAGTGAAAAAATAGTTCCAGTTTTCTGACCAGCGTATTACAAATGGGTCAACCGATTGTAATATTGCTTAAACAATAATGGAAGAAGAGTTTTGTCTAGCATTAGCAAAGCACACATCACTACTGCAGCCAGTTAGAAACTGAGGATGATGAGGCAAACTGCTGTTTCTTCTGAAGCCCCAACCATGCCAATAGATGCATGCTATCATCACAACCTAGCTACCACCTGTGAATATTCTGGTATGTAAATTAATATATTTAAGGTCATTTTTATTGATTTCATGTTCAGCTCTCTTTGAAAAAATGTCAGATGTTTGTAATTATTCTGCTATCTTAAGCTCTGCTCTGACCATTTTCACTTGGCAAAACAGTCGTGTCCCTGCTTTAGTTATATGATCTGCCATTGCATATCTGAAGTTTCCTGTGCACGTATTAGCTAAGTAACTTATCATTATTAGTAGGAAAGGTGCACTTAATCTAATGTTTGGTTTGGATTTTATCCTCCTTCCACTTGTTTACGTTTGTCATAAAAGCTAACATCAGTTATCATCTGGAAGAAAGAGATTAATGTACTTAATTGATGTGGGTTTCAGGATACAAGGTGTTCTTGGATCAAGTGCTGAACTATGTCTTGGGAACATGAAGAACCCTTACCCTAAAACACTGCATAATCATTTCAGAGGCCCTCCAAACCCTTTTAGGGCACAATGGAAATAATCTAAAGTTCAGACACTAAAGCATTCATTAGCTTCTTAAGCATTTAAATGTACTACTTCAAGAAAAAAGGTCTCTATTCCTTAGGGTCATTCCAGCTGTTTTTTTAGTGTGCCAATCTGGATTCTATCTGTAATTTGAACATATTATTTTCATTTTGAATATGAGGACTAGACGGATTGGAACGATTGCTGGTTTTTCAAAGGCTTTCCCAATTTCTCACAATGCTGGTTGCTGTACGACTGTATTTTTTAGTGGACTTACTGCCAACAAACCCTCTCCTTTGAAGAGATGCCTATTCAAAGTAATATTCTTGTAAAAAAAAAAATGTAAAAAAATTCTTATTAAACAGACCTGATACATATATAGCCCATAAAGGGAAAGGTCACTGGGACCTGGATAGATTGGTACCAAAGGTAGAACTTTTTTTTTGTTTTTGTTTACCTTTTAGCTTCGTTAGTACTTGCTGAATTTAAGAAATTATATTGTGTATGTAGGACTCATGTGTTTGCATATCCGTAATTCCCTAATCTGGGACAGACTTTGGTTGGATCGGTCTCTTCGGAGAGAAGGTGGCATTTGTGATAAGAGAATAACTGTTTTGAGTATGTGAGCATGGTGGCGTGAAATATTCCTGTAAGTGTGGCATGGTTATCATCATTACGTTTCTTCTAAACTAGCGAGGACCTTACCCTAGGATTATATTTAAAATAGTTCATGTTCTGGTCCCTTCTCATCTTAGATAGTTCCCTGATTAGAATAATTGCAGTCACCAATGTACAATTTCTGTTTCTATTATATTCTATCATGTCCTTCCTTTACATATTTATGAATTGTAAATAGGTTTTAATTGTTTGTTTATGTGTTTCGTTTATGTGCTGTAATGACTCCAGGCTTGGAAAAAGTAAAAAGACAAGAAAAAAAACTTTAGATCTGCTCGTGGTTGTGTCAGTTACATCATGTAAAAACAATAGACTGTTGGCAGTATAATTGGGAGAACATTGCAAATATGGTTCAAAGAACATGTCTGTTTTTACGGTGCTTTATTTTTCTGTATGTAAAATAAAAAGGATTAAAAAAACAACTGCTTTTGAATCTGAGTAATTGTTAATGGATGCTTGGAATATTTATCTCTAGCAGGGTCTATAAATATTTGCTGCTAAAGAAGGTTTTGAAAACCTGAGAGATTAAATGTAGTAAACATTATTTATTTATTTTTAACCACCATTAATTACATCAGGCATAGTGGTGTAATGCCTGCGTTACTCCTGCCGTCGTTCTTTCAACAAAGGGAGGACGGGAGGAAAAGGTTGCTTTAAAATAAAACTGCATTGGTAACATAACACGTCGGTGTAATGTTACTTCCGTTTGTTTTGTTTTCCGATTCATGTCGGACAGTCGGATGTTAGAAATATTATGCCGTTTTTCTTTTCGTGAAGAATCCAGTAAGGGGAAATAATCCTCACCCGGCATTGCTGGTTTGACGTTTGTTTAACGTTTGTTTAAAGTTTATTTAATGCTTGTTTTTTCATGCATCGGCTGACTGCGGTACTCCAACATACGTTCCCATTTATTTTACTCTCATCGTTTGTCAGAATGCTATATATTTAAGAAAAGCATTCGCTCGTTATACACTACGAAAATACGGGGAAACGGTGTCAAAAGGTTAGATTGTGATGATTTCTAAATACTGTACATGTTGTGGAAAAATCAAAATGAGAAAAATAAACGTTTGTGCTTTAAAGTTGCCCCAGTTTCCTACATTTGTATGCATGTCATAGAAACCTGTTTATGTGGTGAGTAGATTAAAGTTATTCATTTATCTTCTCATTTTCTGTTCTAATTGGATTCTGTCATCCATAGGCTGACGTCTAAAGATAAATACGGGTTCCCATTTCTCCATCATGTCTTGCCCTAAGCTTTGAGCGTTAAGCTTATTTAACAAGACAAACAACAGCGATCTTCTCCCACCCCCACCCTACTCTGTAGCAGATCTTTATTTTTAGCCCAGGATTCTGATACTGGGATCAAGGCAAGTCAGAACCATCTGTTGTACATTCTTACGTTGGGGGGTAGGCTCTTTTCTGCTTGCTTCCCCATCTAACTTGCCTGCACAGTCCCAGCACTCACACTAAGTAAAACAATCTAATAATCTGTTAATAGTATTATTGTGCTTTTTAATGTACATGTAAATTATGAGATGTGTGCGCTTGTTATGTTTTGTCTTTATTTCATTCGAAAGTAAATAAATTGTGTCTGGTCGACATTGCCTTAGAGTGCAATTATCCTTTTTACTTAACGCTGAGAGAGAAAAACTCCAGTAATTTCTTGGAAGGCGCTGGGCCAAGCTAGTTTGTCACAAAGCAAATCCGGTGAGACATATAATTAATTTAGCTATGTTCACCATCCTAGGCTAGCTTTTAACTGACATCACGGCCTAGTCTATTTTATAAAAATGATTGCTTTAAGAGCATTGAAAGGACTTCCTCTATGAGTGTTTATTCAAAAGCATCTGGTTTTGCTCTTGATGATGTCTGACATTGTTTTCTGTAACAGAGAAAAATCTTTCCTCCTTACGTGTATATTGTTTTGTGTGGAAGGCCCATAAAGCGCCAGTGCCCGAGAGCCCATCATTTGTTAATGCTTAAATGGGGGTTGGGGTGGGAAGAACAGCTATGACAATGCAATTTGGATAATTGGATAAAAACTTTATACTCTCCGGTTATACTGTTTTCAATTTAACCTGAGGAGTCAGAATCAGGCTCCATGGCAATCTGCAGAAAACACCCATCTATTATAAAGAGGGGCATCGGTAAAGCCCAGTCTCACGGCTCAGGGAGAGCCTAGCCCTGCTGCTAGTTGAGCTCTGGGAGCTGGCGCTGACCGGGCTCTCGGGACAGCGGCTGCCCCACGCAGAAGCACCCAGACCGGCTCGCTCAGGTCAAAAACGAGCACAAAGCCGTACACGGAGAGCCGGAGAAGCAGCATGGGTAGAGGGAACGCAACGCCCCACAAAATAGCAGCACCACCCCCAACAGCTGCGGGAGCACAGGGAGCCCCACCCCCGGCTGCAGGGGCTCCATGGGGCGGAAAACTGCAGAGAAAACCATGCCACATGCACCCACCACCCTGGCCAGACAGGATGACACACCCCAACAGCGCACACCGACACACGATGACACAGAAGAGGGACATTGTCCAGCTATGCATGCCAACTCACGCTGCAGACCTCACACAGGACATCCAGGGGCTGACTTTGTAAACGGTATTAAAAATACAGATGTAACTATTTCTACAGGAGACTTGGTGCCGGACAAATATGTCCACCTACTATCTCTCAGGCTATAGTGAGATAATAGTGCCCAAAATTACATCTACCTGTGTCCAATACATATTCCCTCCACAGAGGTCCCAAACTTGATATTCTGCAGTATGAACACACAGATATTGGCCTTTCTTACCGAAGAGCCAGATTGGATTCCTCACAAAACACCAGACATCTGACCATATTTACACCCCGCACACCCGTATAGACAAACACGTAAACCAAAATTAGAGAAAAATCTATGCTTGTTTTATAGCTTTTAGGAAAGCCTTTGATAGAATATATTTGTTTAGATTGTCGTGAGGCCTTTACTTATCCTTCTCTTTTTTTGAGGGTGCTTGTTCTTTTTAAAGTATACATTTTTATTTTTCCGTTCGTGAACAAATGAACTAACCAGAACCACCGTGAATGCTCGACGTTTCAACATACCTTTAGGAGGCGCTATATCAGAGCTGGACTTTCTGGAAAATCTAGACGGCGAGAAAGAAAGCAACAAAAAGCGACAACAAGGCTTCCGTCTGTATCAAAATAAAAGTACAGTAAGTGACTGGTTACTTGAACATAATAAATAAGCATATTACAACTTGCCAAAATACCATTTTTATGAAATGTCACATAAACAATTATAAGCGCCTTATATTCCAATTCATTTGATTATAAAATAATGCTTCTTTTTTCCAAATGAATGAGGCGGCCAACTTAACAGCTCAATTAGGTATTTTATAATTTTGCAGATAAAATAGTTTGTGATGAATAATAATAAAGGTTAAACATTTTATGACGAACATTTATTCTTCGAGCGCGTACACCCTAGCGTGCAACAACCTAATAATAAAAATATATATTCAATGAAACAATATTGAAACAATATTATAATTATTATAATAATAATTTCATATTATTTTACTTACCATATTCACAATTATTCTGTGCTACGTTCTGTTCTCTATGATATTGTATGTCAAAGAATCCTGTTAAGGATTTGCATGTCATTTGATTCCAGGAAAAACCTAGAATTTTATCTCATGTAACCACTAGAGGGCACACTACATTATTTAATACATAGAGAAAATCCAAAGTTGTTTGTTGACTGAATTTTTACTTTACTTTACGACTATAATTCAAAACATCTTTTGAGGTGCCCAGTGGTTCTACAAAAATAGTTGTAAAATGGAAAAAAAAATGTGTTAAATAGTTGTTTTCATCGCAGGGAAATGTGTTAAAACGTGTTGTTATAACATACATTTGTTTTGCAAACAAAGTTGCATTTTTAGCAAAAAGTTAAATTTTTTTAACATTCTGTCAAGATATGAAAAGTTGTGCTTTACATGATACATGAAAATACTCAAATGGACCCAAAATGTATAGCCACAAAGCTAATTTCCTAATCACTACTGTAGTGTCTAGTCATAAATGTTAAAATAATTAGCAGATCAGTTAATTTTGTCCCAAATGACAGAATTGATATTTTTGGTTTTGTACTATTTTTACTACATTTATTTAAATGTAAAATTTTAAATATTTTGCACCAAAATAAAGACAAAAATATCACAGTACAGTCCAGAAATTATCCTAATAAAATAGATCTTAACACGAGATGTAAAAGTGTATTATTTATTTTACAACAGTAAGAACACATTAACCAAATAGAAATGTATATCTGGAATGTGGGGGGGGGGGGGAAACATTCAGTGCAAAAAAAAAAAAAAATTTACAAGAACAAAACTTCACAGTTTATGTAAATGGAAAAAAAAAGGAAATAAGACACTGCATGTAATTTTTAAATAAAGTATATACACATGTGATCTGTTCTTAAGTGCTTGTAAACATTTAAGGCATTATAAACATTAGCATGCACTCAATGCACCCAGCTGTATACTAGCATTCATTGAGCTTGTCACCAACACGCCGCCCCCCCCCCATTAAATCTATTAAAGTCGGTATGAATTACACACAATGATAAAGAACCATTTCGCTCCTGTTTATCTTTTGAGAGGAAAAGCAACTTTAGCCTTGATATATACAAGAATAGATGTAAACAAGTCTGACATTTAAACCCAGTTGTGTTACTAGTGTCTTCCTTGAATTCGTTGAGTCTAGCAGAGAGACCGGGTAAATGTATAATCTGCAAAGTCAATGTAAACCACTTCAGAGTTTCTACGGACCAAAAGTTTATCCCGCTCTAGTACACTTGTACTTGGTGTGGCAGGAGCTGGCACCCGCTGTTTACGTGGTTCATGACCTTCTGTTTCAGCTGGGCCACCTGCTCCCGTAGCAAACTCGCGGTAGAAGCTAGATCCGTATTTTGCGTTTTTAACGACTTCACTTTGTCTTCTAGTCTGGATATCCTCTCCAGTTTTCTCTTTCGGCACTTGGAAGCGGCAATTCTGTTCCGAAGTTTTTTCCTTTCCGCCTTAATGAGCTCCTGCGTGTCCATGTTGATGGGCGACAGGGGCGGGCTGTCCCTAAAACTCTGCACGTCGGGGACAGTCTGCGGCTCATCCTTCAACGACTGTAGCCGTGTATTATCCTGCTGTTGAGCGGTCCCTAGGTTACTGGACGGGGGCGGTGGGAAAGGGACTGTGTCTGTGGAGTAATTGACGGTGGTCCCCAATGGGTCGTTGGCATAGCTGTTCAAGTTCGTGTACACGGGTGCGTCTGGATGCATGGTGACAGGGGGCGCGTTGCTGCTCAGATCCAGGCTTCCATTCTGCAGGCATGATCCCCCGTTCAGTTGATTCTGTTTGTGCAGATCTTCCAGAGCCTTGACAAAGCCTTCGGCGAACTCTTGCTCATCGGTCACTGACTTCTGGTAAAGGAACTGAGAATTCGGTGCGTTGCTGATCATGGCGTTTGTTTGGATGATAAGCCGCTCCAGGTCCGGAGAAGCCAATTTCAGGAGTCCGACGTCCGGGGAGTTAAGAATTTTATCTGCGCTTCTAAGATGCGGCTTCATATTGGAGCTTGGGTCACTCAGGTTCAAATTCATGTCCTTCTTCATCATGTTGTCGTCAGAGTAGTCGTGTGCGATTCCCCCAGTTGTATTCAACACGTAATCACCATCATGATAGAAGGGCGTTTCCATCCTAACCCCTCACATTTGTGGGACAAAATAGATCTTCTTCCACGAAAGGAGAACTGGTATTCGGCAGTCAATAAAGGAAGGATGTTGTATCGCCGTAACCAAAATGCCTGAGCTAGCCAACAAACTAGCAACTGTTTATAGCTAAATTTCCTACCTTCGTATAGCTAGCTTGCTTTTTAGATCTTGCTTTAAACATAAACTTGGATCAGTGTAATTTATTGCCCGAGTCCCTATTTCGCTTAAGTTATTTGATCAATGAGTTCATTTTCGTGGGAAAAAAACGTATACTTACCGAAATAAGTATACGAAATATTACCTCTCGGTGAAAATACAATGGAGGGCATATGCTCTCATATCATCAAAAATATGTGAGAGCGCGGCCGCGCAGTTCCTACCTTTTCTATCCTTCTAAATTCCATTATGTCATTTCAGAGAACACAGATTGGACAGAAATGACGTTTTCTTCCTGTTTTATTTGAATAAGGGGATGTGCTAGTCAGTATCGCCATGGAGCAGGCTGGTAAACTGCAAACAGTGCAATGCATTGTGGTTTGATGTCATAGTAAACCCGGGGTCATTATGGGGGATGGGTGGTTGGTGACAGAGAAATGTAGGAGAAGCTGAACCCGAAGGGCAGTGGAGGAGGGTGGGAACACGTAGCGCTTGTATAACGTGCTTTCGACATCCGCCGTCGGCCTTATTTATGGGCATACAACAGGGAGCGCCCAAATTCGTATGCATTTCTTGATTGACGCAGTAGTTAAAGACGACAGAGGATAAACTAGTTAGAAACAGAGACGTATTTTCCCTACATTGGCCACTTTGTTAAATACCTTTCGATATTTTCTTAAATACGGTGTCCTGCTTCCTTCTAGATCGTTGTTTTAATGACAGATAAAAATCAATAGTACCTGGGGTCAGAGGTGGGACCACGTCACTGTAATGCAAGTCAGAAACAAGTCTCAAGTCTTCACCTCCGAGTCTGAATTTAAGTCCATGTCACGAGGAGCAAATCTCAAGTCAAACGCTGAGTTACATTATCCAAGCGAAGCCAAGTCAGCTAGTCTCAATAGAAAAGCATTCTATGCCGAACGCAAAGCACTCCTCTAATCAACAGCACAGCACAGATGTTTTCCATAGTTTATTTAAAAATGTGTTTTTTTCCATGTCTGTATAACAAAGTGCATAGGCTACTGCAAGGCTGACAATGAGTAACCCGCTTTTGCTCAATGCAATGCAAGATACCAAATCAATGTTATAGATATTTAATATTATTATGTGAGAAGAATCCCACTATCATGCTGTATGAGACTAATCAAACTACATCAGTAATAGTTACTGCTGCAAAAGTCTAAGGGGATGACTGATTTTCTACACGGGTCCATTGGGTTTTGCATAACTTTAACTCTATAATAAAATAAATGAAAATGATTTCTTTATTTAATATTTTAGAATTTTTACGGGGTGAAGGTAAGAAGTAAAAGTCAAAGATTTCCATGGTCCACTGTGGTTTCTGTTTTCCCAAGTTAACCTTTTAGTTAAGACATCCATGGATACAGATTTTCCCTTTTCACCAAAAAAAAATATTTAATTGACAGTATATCATGCTTGTGCCACCCTGTCGTGAGTTGTTTTGAAGCAAGCCCATATTTTCCACATATTATTGTCCTGATGAGTGCTGTTAATGTTAATAGTAACCACCTTTTTCTTTTTGAAAAGGGTTTCTTTGAACCCATGACGCAGTTTCAAGTCAGAAAGGGAAATCCCTTCACTTGAAAAAAAAAAAAAAACCATGTATGGTTTTAACTTAACTAAAGCTATACAGATAATCTTCATACTTTCTCCACTCCTAGTTTTATCAAAATATATATATGTTTTTTATTACCAGAAATGCAGCAGTAATTATCTCAAAGACATAATTGAATGACCCCACATGTGGGGTTGTTATAGTTACAGAAAATCGGTACAAAATGCAGAAACACCTCTCCGAGCTTCATTGAGAAAACTCCAGGCAGCCACACCTTAGCTTAATGTTACTGGACTTTCTGCCAATCATTTAATTATTCCCATCTGTTACCTCTCAAAAATCAATGAAATCCATCTGTAAAATCTTTAACTAAGGTCATTGTAGTAAAATAATAAAGTAAAAAAATTATGAATGTGTGTAAAAGGACATGCAGAAAAACATCGTATAAAATGATTTACCTGTTTTGTACAAGTAAATGCTTGGGATCTAATCGAAGTCTACTTAGAGTGGGCTGGGAGCTGATGTTTGTCAATACATATAGAGTAAATTATGTTTCATGAATAATCAGTTACATGGCTTTGGGAATGTGTTCTGTTGTTGCTAGCTTTGACTTTAAAGCACAAATTCATCATTAGAATTATATACACAAATCCAATGTATATATGTGTGTAATATATTATAGTTAAAAATAGCAGAGAAAACATATTTTACAATTTTATTTTTGTGGATAAATCAATAAAATAATTTATTGTCATAGAGTCTAGGGTACAAAATAAATGTGGGGGAAAATGTAAATCTAAATGATGAGGTGCAAATAAGGTTTTTTTTGCTTCTATTCAGTTTAAGAGAATATTACATTCCCTGGTCTGCAGCGATTTCGTGCTGTTTCTATAAATACACTTGAATGGCTGGCGAGTCCTGAAGTACAAACAGCCAAGCATCTCAAGGGAAATGATGACGTCCTCAGGTTTCCAGAATCAGCAGCACAGAATAGAATGGGCATCATCTATCACTATGGTAACAGTGACATGGGCGAATGTGACGTAGGAGCAGGCAAATGGGGGAAAAGGGAGGTGGTTCTGGAGACTGCAATAGCAATAGAAAGATGAAGCGTAGGTGGATGAGATATAGAGATGAGGTGGGAGAGAAAAACGTTGACAAAAGGACTTGTGTCAAGGACATTTATTTTCCGCCTTTCGGCTGAGCCCCAACTGAAGTTTCCACTGAGAACCCCCAGAAAAAATATTAGTCACTTTGGTGGAAACATACATGAAAAAGATGAATCGATACTAAGATTAATCTTTGCTATATATATTTGCATTAAACAGATCTACTACATGGCATCACTCTAATAGGAAGAATTAGATAAATAAAGTGAATGTTGTAAATCCAATAGCTAAACGTAAAACCTTTTGAAACCATCGCACATGTATATAGGTAAATTTGTCAATAAGTGTTGTTGGCGATGTGTTAATGTGTCTCATCACAGCGTTCCTCCGTTCCTGACGTGGTCCGGGTCCCGAGTCTCGCCTGCAGCAAAATTCCAAAAGAAAATTTTGCCTGTGTATCCACACAAATTTAGTCTGCTCTCACCAAGCAGTTCTGCCTAGTCTCCTGGGTCTCAGTAGACACAGATAATGCAGCTCAGGTATCTTATGTGAGAAGAGTTCCTTAAGGATGTTTCCAACCCCGATCCGGGTTACGCTGCTCATCTGTCATTTAAAGCTAATTACATACCACTGCTACTACTGTTAAACTAAGTTCCAACAGTATTTTATTACTGTAAATAAAATCCGTTGTTGAGAGCATCTGTTAGAGCAAGGAATGATAAGTATTTAGCGTGCTAGTACATACTTTTGGTATGTCATTCAAGCCCCTCTGTGTCTTCTGTTTATACATGAACAATTTCAGTGAATGTGAAATGCCTTTCTAGACCAACGTTGTTAAGCAATAATATGTCTCTTAATACGTACCCTAATACATTTTTAAGGGTGGTGCATACACTTAATATTAATAAACACTTGATTGTATTTATATATTTTTTTTGCCATAAGTTTCTTAAATGTGGTGGTTTGCCAAACACTAGTGGTGGTTTGGCACTTATTTCAAAATGCACATTGTATTAAAAAAAAAAATGTATTGAACTGTTTAGATGTTGAAGAAATAAATGCTTCAGTTAATGTTGATCAGCACCACAGCAGTTCTAGTTTGTTTTTTTATTCAAGACAAAAGGTGCATTAAAAGTAATCTTCAAACCAGAAATCTGATGAAAGCTGTTGGTGAACACATGAGGAGTCGAAGACAAAAGTCTTGTTTAGTTTTGTTTGTACCGATCTTAACATGTAAATTTCAAACAGAGGTTTATTAAAAAAAGCCAGTTAAGATTAACAAAGGTTTAACATAGTTTACTGACATTTTTCCATATAAATAATCAAAGATCAAAGATGGTCGACCCCTTTGTAACACACAGAATTAATAAAAATAAAAATAAAAACATTTTTTTGAAATAAGATTCTCAGTGCAAGAGCCTTCAGTGTCTAACTTGGTAACACCTTTAATAATGTTATATAAATCCTACATAAGCACATTACGAAATTGAAGTAAAATATAACCAAATTCCACTGAATGTAGAAATGAGCCAAAAAATTTGTTATGTGGCTCAATTATTATTTCAACACAACAGAACAGATGAAATGCCTCATCATAATATGAAGCCACATGCCGGAAAAATAAAATAGAAAATTAAAACAGTGAGAACGAATTACACTTGTTACTGCTTCCAGCATGGACCTGTGGTTTTCCTTCCAGCAGCATCCCTATTTAATCATCAACCTGAACAAAAGATTAGTTAGAGCAATTATAATGTTTAACAAAAATATGCAATTTCCTCATCAGTACAGAGTGATTGTAGGAGGAACCAAATTTGTACTGGAGGAAATAAATGGAATTTATTGTAAAAAAAACAAAAACCAAACATAGTGCCTTTCTAGCAATTCTTCTCCTCCTCCTCCTTCTTCAGAGTTGGTTTTTACCTCCTTGCGGTTTACCAGGCTTCTTCTCCTGCTGTCCACGTCCAGCCCCGGGAATGCCTCTCCCACGGCCACCAAACACCCCTGGCAGGAAACGATTAACACAGGAGGGCATCAGCCACATGGACAGAAGACATGATACAAGAGCATTGTAGATTGTTAAAAACCAGACTACCAATACCTCAGTCACAGGAACTATGCAATATTAAAACATAAATAGTTAAACACCATTTCCAAATAAGAACCCCAACATACATCAGACAACAGAAAATCACATCTTATTAAGTAAACCGAGTACAAAAATGCTATTAGGACAGGTCAGTGCCTGGACAGCATAAGTACTTCCTAAAGGGGGTGTGTTGTCAGAGAGCACTAGGGTCGGGACCGGTAGCTGACTGGAACAGGTGGTGAGAAAAGGTCAGATATTTTCTGCCATTACTGGGAGAGCTGCACATTAAAACCTGAACTGTTGTACTGTACATCACCATTAACTCATGCATTTTAATCTTTTAATCTGACATACTAACACTTCTTATGCAGATTACTATTGTAAACTTGAAATTAAATCTTTGGAGTTGACCGATTCAGCGGTGCGTCTACTGGGGTAAACTGGGCAAGCTCTACGGTCATTATAACAATCCTTTACCTCTGCCAGTGCCCCCGCCTCTGCCTTTTTGCTGAAGCTTGTTCTGTTGCATGCCCCCTCGACCGCGGCCCTTAGACATCACCTCTTCTTTTACCATGTCAATAATCTCATCCGGGATTCGCAAATATTTAATGGTGCTACCTCGAATATAGCATTCTGGCATCCTCCAAAACTTATCTCCATCCTGTAAGTAGAGATCAAACATGATCTGGGGGTTAAGACAGCATTTCATCCACAGCGAGAAGCACTTTGATTCATGACAGTCCTACTTGGTGTCTTGATTTTTGTATAGGGCAGGTTCAACAGAGCCACCTTGTGGACCAACGTTTTTAAAACCGCTTCCATTTGCATCTTAACCCCAAAGACCGAGAATAGTTAGTCATTGCCTTTATCCTACACAATTGTAAGACATGGGAATGGTTTTACCCTAGAGGTGCAGATGACTTCTCGCAGGTTTATGTTCATCCAGTTGTCACAGCTGACCAAGTGTCCATTGTAGGTCTCCCCATTCTTCAACTCAACCAGCTGAAGAAATTAAGAGCCAAGTATTTACATTTTAAAGCCTTT
>JAOYSI010005471.1:0-13524 GCA_025775065.1 Hiodon alosoides
ATATATATATAGAGAGAGAGAGAGAGAGAGAGAGAGAGAGAGAGAGAGAGAGAGAGAGAGAGAGAGAGAGAGAGATTAAAAGATGTAGGTCACATTAAATTCTATTAAAATTAAAAAATTAATATCTAAAAAACTAACAACAAAAAAAAAAAGGTATTAAATTAAAGGTATGCTTACATACCCACTGCCAGGAATGCCGTCCCCAGAGTTGGCCAAATGTTGACTGTCCACAGACCCAGAGGAAAGTGACGTAGGCTGGAGACAGGAAGCTGAGCACCATTAGGGTCTGAGTCCCCTCCGGGCTTTTCACCCACAGAGGGCAGTTGGGAGAGAGGGTGAGGAAGAGGAAAAGGGCGGCCCGCAGCAGACCGCCCCCCCAGAGTGTGAGGAAGGGGTGTGCAAAGAGGAAAGGGGAGTACTGGGCCCAACTTACTACCTGTACTGCACACACATCTAAGCACAGAAAAAGTAGAGGGGAGAAAGCCATCTTCTTCTGCATTCTATGGAGAGAGAGAGAGAGAGAGAGAGAGAGAGAGAGAGAGAGAGAGAGAGAGAAACAAACACAGAGAGAGAGAGACAGACAGACAGAGAGAGAGGGAGAGGGTGAGAGACAGAGAGAGAGAGAGAGAAATGTCAGTGTTCATTAGCAGCAAATAAATTAAATTAAAGGCCAAACCGATGTGCGTTTTGTATGGCAAAAAGCAGTGTCCGGTTTCTCTCGGGAATCCCCCTCTTTTCAACAGTAACGCTACCTATAAGCCATCCATTTTAGCTGTTGCCACCTTCTGACTGCATCCCTTCTCTGTATGTATATCACACACACACACACACACACACACACACACACACACACACTCATATAAATATAGTTATGTGTAGCCATATAGATTTAGGTTTACGTGTTTATACATACATGTGATAGAAAGATAGACACAGAAAAACAGAAGCGGTTTTACTTTTACTTTCGGTTGTTTTTAGTGAGGCTACCCCATTCCAGAATATTTTTTTCAGGTTATATTTATAGCCCAATATAACTTTCGTCACAGAGGTGCTAATACTATCTATGACATCGAACATAATTATTATTCTTGCTTGTGTATACACACGATTTCAACAAATGAGGTATACTTACATTTATGCGGTCCTGGTTTATCTCATCGCCTTCTGATGAGGCTGGATGAACTTAAAACAATTTCACGTCGCAAAATGCAATTCGTTTTACCCCGATGAATGTTTTACATTGAGCGGTGCAAAGTCAGTCGCCCTTCTCTATATTAGACAGAAGAAATTCGTGTCTCTCCAAATTACTAGTCAAACCTACACGTGAAACCGAAAGTAGGCTACATTTTTCATAGGCGGACCTCGCGTCTGGCACGCCCCTTTTGTTTTCAACGTCATACTATTCTAATTTCTTTCAACACATCAGGACATGTAATTATGAAGTTCGACCTCAAATATCACAGTCAAATTCTTTAAAATAATTTAACTATTAATTACCACTGACATTGACATAAACGTGCGGTGTTGTGCGGAAACTTGTCAGACAACAAAGAATAACTTTACAAATTCTTCAATTTATTAACTCCGCCACATAATGGAAATAAAGACTAATTTAATGTTGGCTCGTCGCTACGAATCCTGGTTGCCACAGCGATGGTAAGGAAGTAGCCTACTATAGTATCTTCCAATCAAGGATGGCTCTACATACCTGGGAACGAGTGTCTTTGGAGGCCCCCCCACCACCCTCTCAGGGGCCTCAGACCATTAGGGGCCTCAAGGTGCCTTTTAGCCCGAGGCCCCTAATGGTCAGAGGCCCCTGGGTCCAGGCCCCATTTGCCCGGTCCATAATCCGGCCCTGTTTCCAAACCTTGTCGCCCTCAAGCAACCCATCTTTACGAGACTTCAGCACCGATTGGAGAGAAGGGTTGCCAACTGTTCAGTTGAATAATTTATACTTTTGGATGTCACCTTTACTGTTCTATTTCGGATAACGGGACTGAATTAAGTCACATCTACACTGCTTTTGAAACAACTCATTCTTGCTCATGTTGACTTCAAAAAGAACACTACAATACCCATAATTTGTTTGACCATGTTCTGTATGCTTTCAAATACTATTGACAGAACACCTGTCGCTATAGTTGCTAAAATTGCCTATTTTCATTCACATACAATTAATTTTATGAAAACACATCATTTTTCACTGACGTGATGACATTTTAAAAATTCTTTTCATACTTTTAAAATATGCAACAGTTTCCAATGCATCTTTAAAAAGTTTTTGCTAATTAAAACCCTTTCTATCAGGTAAAAATGCATAATTTTCATATGTTGTTAACTTTCATATTAACACAAAATCTGGGATTGCGTATATATTCCCTTCACCAGAAAAATATCTAATCTTACCCTGTGATCGTGATCCCTCTGAGTATATCCAAAACTAAATTAAAATAAAACCAATGTTAAACTAGATCTAGATTACTAGATTAGTAATGCAAACTTCCAGATACATAGTGAGACAATACATTTCATTTTCTATTTCTGCAGTATATCCCAACTTTATTCACACACACACACACACACACACACACACACACAGAGGCCAATGCTAATGTGACTTGACTGCCCAATAAACAGTCCTATTTCTACCGCGTTTAACCCCTTGTTGAATTGCTTCCTGCTTCCAGTTATTGTTGAGATAAAGGAAAAGGACAAACTGGCCTTGAAATAGAAGGCATTAGCTTCAGAAGTCAGAAAACTCAGCCAACCTAAAACAAGCAGTGATTTATACAGATATATATTCTAACACATATACCATACAGCACACGCTGATGGTTTTACACCTGTACCTAATCTCACCCACAGATTAATACATGCGGTACATGCTTAATACACGCAAATATTCAGTCACAGAAATATACACCAAAAAACCTCCAAGTGCTTATGCACACAGATTCACAAACTCTAATTAAATATAGGAATTGAACCACATATGCAAAAGCACCCACACATACACTAACACAAACAGTGTCTACTGCATCGCGCGCACACAAACGCACACACCCTATTCCTATTCTTTTCCCCACAGTGGCAGGAAGTTGTCCAGATATCCGCAGTGCTTCTGAAAAAGAACGAGAGAAGCAGGGGGGTGGTAGTTGTTGAGACTGTTCACACGGTCCCATAGCACTCATGAACATAGGGACAGGATCTATCAAAGGAGACCTACAACGATACTGAGGCTGACAGAGACAAGCAGAAGCGTAACTCGGGTACTGAGGAAAGCGGCTTCGCGAGACCGAGGTCTGAACACTGTTTGTGTGGCGGCTGAGAAACACAGGGGGAGAATATCTGTGGCCCAGTTGCCATACTCTCACCGCCCATGCCATGGATCCCACACTGCTTGCTGTGAGAATGATCCTGTTTTTCTGGAGCTGTACCATCCTGTGTCGAGGTAAAGCTGCATCGCTGTGTTACAGAAAGTGGTTTAGGCAGGTAAAAGTTTACATGAACAATGGGTAAAAGACAGCTCGGAGTAGAAAACTGTATGCACCCACACCTGTAACTCAGATGCCTGTGTGACATGGGGATTGCGTGAAGCGTATTATTAGCACAATCGAATCTGCGTATTTCAAGATAATTCCACACAGAAACACATTTGATCTGCTACTCAGAATCTGCTGCAGCGCCCAACCTTGGAAAAGTTGTTAATTACGTTCATCAGTGTTGTATATTAGCGACATCACCATTGCTGTGATCTTGTTAACTCACAGTCTTGAGCTGACACTATGTGTTTTGTCACAGTTTCACAGCGCCGGTTTATTATCACTGTTGTTAAAAAAATAACAAATTATAGATACATATTCAGGAGAATCGGTGTCACCCTGAGTTTATGGATTAAGATCTCAGTGTTACAGACCACAGTCAGTTCCTGTCTAATTGTTGGCGTAATGGTTGCACACCTGCAAAGCCTATTGTTCCGTTGTCTTACATTCCTCATTGCTAACCCCGTTCCAATGCACATTTCCTGCCACTATCTGCCACTCCTGGAAATTTCCTGTTTATTCCAGGCATCTAGTTTCCTGCTTCCTGTGTGGTTCTTGCCAAAGAGAGAATTTTTTGTGCAAACCGAAACTTTGTCGTGTTCTGAACCTGGATAGACACAATACACCTTCAAATATGTATTTATTCATGATTTCGTCATTGAGTTTTCCATCTATTACCATTATTGACACACAAAAACAATACAATCTATTGAATCCTTGTTATGAAAATCCTTCGAGTTTTCGATCAGTTTTAAATTTCAGCTTTGTCTCTCTATCCCTAGTTTTAGTCTAATGTGATCTTTATGGATATTCCATTAGGTATCCATCAGGAGATCGCCACCATAAGCTCTTTTGATTTTAGCTGAATGTCAGTTGATTGGAAAGAAACAAATCCAGGGAACACTTGATTTGGTTTACAGCAAATAACCCATGAAGAAAGATCCATGATTTCAGCATTTTCTCTTCACACAAGAACACCAAGCGTGTCTCTCCCTGTTCCTGCAGGCGCGGCCTCCCTTGACCCCTGGGCGCTCTGCAGCTCGCCGGACTGCAAGGCTAAATTTGGAGATGGACACTGTGACAAGGAGTGCTCCCCGTCCGAGTGTCTGAAAGACGGGTTCGATTGCCTGACGTTCCAGGGCCACTGCGAGTAAGATGGAGGCCTCTGGCCCGACAACCCGCACGCAGGATGACTTCTGCGCTTGATTCTGTCCAAGAAAGTTTGCTCAGTTACCCAACAAATGAATTTGTTGTTTGATTTATTGCGATCAATGACTTAAATGAGCAAAATATAATGTGTTATATGTAATTTTGTTAACTTAAATATAGACTTTTAAAAATGTATTACTTTTGATCACTGTAGTCAGAGTCAAGGTAGTATCCAATCAACAGTTGGGAATCACTTGTGTGGCAGCCTGTAACCTAGTAGTTTATACTTGATAAACGTTTTCAATTTAACTTGAATATATGTCATTTATATATGTATGTCATCTCCCTCTGTTTATGGAATATTAGCTAAACATTACTTACACATTTCCTTACTTTTGTCTTTATGACCTCTTC
Source organism: Hiodon alosoides (assembly GCA_025775065.1). Lineage (NCBI taxonomy): Eukaryota > Metazoa > Chordata > Actinopteri > Hiodontiformes > Hiodontidae > Hiodon > Hiodon alosoides. Next base: position 5,106 of record JAOYSI010005471.1, read on the forward strand.
CCCTCCTCCATCCATTTTTCTCCCAGGCCTTCCTACACTCAGTACTGCCGGGACCATTATGGCAACTCGCACTGTGAGCATGGGTGTAACAACTCTCGGTGTGGCTGGGATGGAAGTGACTGCTTTGTCCAACAAAGTCCTCTCTGGGCAAATGGCACGCTGATCCTGCAGACCAAAATCCCACCCCAGGACATCCCGAATCAGAATCGCTCTCTGTTATGGTCTCTCAGCACTCTCCTCCAAACCACTCTCAAACTGCGGGGGGTCGCAACCTTTGACCCCAACCGTGAACTTTTCACCCTCGACCCCCAAGAGCTTGCTGACCTGTTATCTCAGAGGCCTGCTCATAACAACAATGGGTAATTGTTGTCATTGTCTGTCCAACTTTGAGTGATGTTTATATTATACACATCGTTTGATAGTGTTGTGGAAATTACTAGTTAAAATGAAATGCGATTTACATCTGGATAATATACAGCACAAACAGTGACCCCAGTTTTACAATACCTGTTGGAAAAAAGATTTTGAGAATAAATAAACTAAACAGCAAACCCTGTGGCTGTCAAAGATTTGAGTTCTGAACCATTGTTCTGAATCACCAAGGAACAGGACAGGTGAATTAAGAAGAGAAGGGAAATAAAATCTTCAGAATAACTGTTGAGAGCATGAACAGTACGGGATTGTGACTTATACTTGTCGAGTGCCTGGCTTAAATAATATTAACAATACACTCATTTTATGATCGCTTTTAGTTAATCAGAACTTTAAGTTCAATTTAACATAAATTCAAACCAATAACTTTGAGCTTATTTGTGCTGTACATTTTACATTTTTACACCCTTTCCCTCCCTCCAGTTCAGTGTTGTTTCTCCAAGTTGACAACAGGCCGTGCTCCCTTCTTCCATCCACCTGCTTCCAGTCTGCCACCGAAGCGGCGGATTTCCTCCCCAGCATGATGCAGTCAAAGCGCGAGGCCTACCCAGAAATCCAGGCCGTCGTTGCAGTGCGCGGAGTGAGAGAGGAGCTGGGAGACAGAGAGCCAGATGAAGCAAACAGTGGGTCTTTTTTTTTCTTTCTCTGAAGTCTGTGCTTTTTTTTCCCAGTGTGAGAAGGATTCCTCCTTATCTCTCTAGATTGTGATGGGCTTGTGATGAAACGTGCGCACCAGCATGAGATTGGACTTTGTTAATAAAATCTATTTCACATTATTTTATACGCAGTTTTTTCTTGGTTTTGGAATACCGTGCAGCAAATTGGTTCAATGTTCAGTCGGCAAGCTCAGTTTTCATTCAAGTTTAAGGTTTGAATTTGCCACAAGCCCTGACGGGGGATTTATACTAAACATGGAAACATTGACCCCACGATGGTAACACGATGTTGCATTCCTCCATGGAGGAAAAGTTAAACTATATCTCTAAAGTGACATGAAAGCTTTTTTAAAAACATAAATACTATTATTGCAAAGATAATCAACTTTTAAATTTTCTTTTCACTCTACTTTTTAGAGTGCATAGCATCATAAGATATATTTCTATTAACAATTTACTAAAGATCTCTCTCTTGCTCCTGTCCCCAGTAACACAACCTGTGCCTCCTTCCTGGCTGTGGGCAGTGGTTGGCATGGCGACCGGGCTGGCCCTGGCTTTGGCCATCTTGGCAGTTATGGCGCTGATACGGATCCACCGTCGCAGACGGGAAAGCAAGGGAGGGGGGAGGTTGCAGCACAGGTCCGCAGTTACGGACAACGACCACCGGGGCCAGGCGTGGACACAGCACGCGCCGCACAGAGAAGACCGGGGGAGAGCGACGAGAGAGAAAGAGCAGAGCGGAAAGAAGAAGAGGGGGCGAGGGAAAGAGAACGGAAAGCGACGCAGAGAGCCGCTCGGCGAGGATGCCATTGGACTGCGGTAAGATCAGAAGAACCGCCATGACCGTGAAAAGAAACAAAAGGAAGCGTTTCCCCTGCGTGACCCCCTGTATATGGGTTTCGTTTCCTCCTATCCACTTCATTAATTAGGTTTAATTGACCATTAGAAGTTTATTTACAGATGTGTTTGCCGTTTATAAAGAATAAGAAACACCTATCTGCCTCTTGAGCACCTGTCAAATGCATGTGATTGATGTCAATATGTCAATGTTTTTAAATTTCTGAATTCCTCAGCGGAATGAGCATTGATATGTAGAGTGGCAAGCCAGAACCTGTTGGCTAATAGCTGGAGTTCCTCCGGTGTAAGCGCAGTTTTTTTTGGGTTTTTTAATTTATCACTCAGTTTGAAAGTTGTGTCAGTTCAATCAAGTCGTTGCAAAACTTTACAAAAAGTTTTCTAAATTTACTTGATTTACTTTAAACTTATCACTTCTTCTTATTAGAATTATCCGTGGTATGAAGTGTGGAGGAATTGCTTCTCTAAATCTCCGGGTTGTTTGTTCCAGCCCCCTCAAAAAAGAACTGAATATTGGAAGCGACACAGACGTCACTCAGAGCTCTATGGAAGACATACAGCTTCAGCAGGAGGATAACTCAATCTGTGACCACAGAACTCAGGGACAGAAGCCGTTCCAGGTCACGGCCAGCCAGCTGCAAGGTAGGAAATCTATATTTACTATATAGATATGTATATAAATATATGTAGGCGTGGGGCAAGATACGGGAGTAAATCGTTATTACATTTTTAACGCACAGTTATTACTGTAAATGAAAAGATTCGGGGTGCATCCTTACCTTCTTAAACACGTTGATCAAGAACTTTGTTCCCAGAGCCGGGCGGCCCTATAAGCTCACTACGCAAGTTGCGTAGGGCCCCGCAAATTACGCAAGGGCCCCGCCTCCCCCTCGCAAGTGGTTTACATGGCTCACGGGTCAGGTGGGAGGGCCCCTTAGCAGAATTTTGCTTACAGCCCCAGGGAGGTCTGTTTGTTCCTCAAGGTATAATCAGGTTAACACTATGCCCACTATAAACGGGCATTTTAATTAAAAAACGGGCATTTTAATTTGTTTCGTTACATAATTGACTCGCTCTCTACCTCCAGGTCCCCCTAGAAGACATGACAGGAACACCACCACGCCCCACAACAGAACACCCAACCATGTGAGTCAGACTTTTTATTTTTGTGTGCAGACTTTCAAGTGTCCACGCGAAGTGGTTTTTTTGTTGGGTTTTTTTGCACACCGATAGCTAATGAGATAATGTATATAGTGTGACCGCACAGTTATTCGTTTTATTTAGTGGTATTATTATGTGATGCGCCTATCTTTGTCCGATGCAGTATATAACTGTAAACAGTGGTAAATGCTTAAATACTAGTGGTAAATGCTTCAAAACCTTTACCAGTACTACCAGCCCTGTGAGCCTTGTCGCTATTGGATGTCCTTAATAAGATCCCCTTGTCACCATATGGAGGGCATGTGGAATAGTTAATGACTAGACTTGTCCGAGGCAAGTGGAACGATTGCTATTGCGTTGTCTTGATTGTATGTAAGGATGTCTCTTTTTGTGCCAGTCTGCCCCCGTTCAGTGGTGTGGTCCAGACGGGTCTGTGGTCCTGATCCGTGCAGTCAGGAGTGGACTCGACCGGGTGGTTCTGGAGTTGTTGCGCGCTGGGGTGCCAGTCAACAACACCGACCACACTGGTACTGTGCTTAATGCCACTTCAGTTTTTTGCCCACATTCAGGACACCACTGTAGATGTAGTGTATGTGTAAAATGTGCCAAAACAACAAGAAGCTCATATCTGTTAATCTTCAGATTCATTTAAGTGTTGTACAAGTAGAAAGACTGACTGAAAATAGTCGGCCATGTTTGCAGTTACCTGATAGCTAATTGACTCCTACCAACATTACCTCACAGCTGTAGTAAGGCAATCGTCCACTGAGTTTTCAGAGAGACACGATCAGAGTCACGCCCAGTCATTCCAGAGTTGTATTGGGGCACCGTAGAGTCTTCTGATGTTTCTGCCCATTGTGGTGCCGGCATGCTGTTTAACCTGTTCTCTCTGGTTCCCCCACATGCCATCCCTCTTCCTTCTGTCTTCGCTTCCTCCTCATCCTCACTCCAGCTCCCCTGCTGCCTCTCTCTGATTCAGAACCAAGTTAATGTGCTGTAGTGTCCAGTCAGTGGGGATTTACTGTATTAACCTCCTTTGCCCTCTCTCTCTCTCTCTCTCTCTCTCTCTCTCTCTCTCTCTCTCTCTCTCTCTCTCTCTCTCTCTTTCTCTCTCGCTCTCTCTCTCTTTCTCTCTACCCCCTGAGCTCCCTGTTCTCTTGCTTCTTCATTCTCTAAGCCACTTTACAAAACCTGTGGGAACAGTCACGTCCATTCACTGTCCTTACCCTGGGACACGATCCCCACTTTAAAAAACCAGCAGGAACAGTCACGTCCATTCACTGTCCTTACCCTGGGACAGGATCCCCACTTTATAGAACCAGCAGGAACAGTTCTGATGGTACCAAAGTGAGCTGTACGTACACAAACATGATAGCCTGTTAGACGGAAAAATGTGACCACCTCTGACCACCTGTGACCTCTCCGTTCACACACTGACCCAAGGGAGGATCTGTGATACATGTTCCTCCTGACATTTCGACACACAAAAGAAGAGTGACCACAATCAAGTTTTGTACTTCTTTCAACCACTTAATATGAGAGGGTAGGGTGGGGCTGGAGATATATAACAGGCAGGAATTGCTTTGGCAAATAACAATTCCATTTTGTCATGTCAGTAAAGCATTTTCTGAATATCTGAATATTTAAATATGTATACAGAGAGAGTGAGATGGAGAGGGGGCAGGTAGAAAACGTTATCATACAACAGAGGGAGGAGGTGCTCCTCATGCGACAGAGGGAGGAGGTGCTCCTCATACGACAGAGGGAGGAGATGCTCCTCATACGACAGAGGGAGGAGATGCTCCTCATGTGACAGAGGGAGGAGGTGCTTCTCATGTGACAGAGGGAGGAGGTGCTCCTCATGTGACAGAGGGAGGAGGTGCTCCCCATACGACAGAGGGAGGAGATGCTCCTCATGTGACAGAGGGAGGAGGTGCTCCTCATGTGACAGAGGGAGGAGGTGCTTCTCATGTGACAGAGGGAGGAGGTGCTCCTCATGTGACAGAGGGAGGAGGTGCTCCTCATACGACAGAGGGAGGAGGTGCTCCTCATGTGACAGAGGGAGGAGGTGCTCCTAATACAATGGAAGCATGAACACCCAAATATCCAGTCAAACAGGTTAGATATTGTTTTAAATGTCAAAGAATATCAATCTTATGCCTTTTTTATATGTTGAAGGAATATGAATGCAAAAAAGGGACATCCTAGCTCTACTTTTATCCTGGAACTGAGCAGAGCTTCCAAACTACATTTTGGTTCTCCTGTCATTGTCATATCTTAGTCTGCTTGTTAACTCTATAGCTTTTCACGTGAACAGGTGCTACAGCTTGTAAAAAAAAACAAGAAAACAACCACTGCCACACGGGAAATTGTATTAATTGTTTAAATACATTGTAATATATATATATATTTAAACGTTTCTCCCAATCAACAACTACTCAACAAAAGTGAATTTCTATGTTCGTTTGACCCCACTCTGACAGCTAATTGAAAGAGAGCGTTGGAGACCAGTGTTCAGGGAGAGTTTGACACTGCAATAGTCTAGTGTTGGTGAGGAATGCATTACATTCTGTCACAAAACAAATCTTACGTATAGCCGCATTGATAAATGTTACCAAACATAGCATATCATTTACATTTTAAGTCAAATGATGCTGGCCCTTGTTTGAGTATAATTCTTTTTAGTTTCCTGTAGTCGGTGCTCCCGGTAGACCCTTTTGAATTGACCTCAGAATGTGTTTATTTTTGAGCCCTTTAGAATGGGAAGCCCATCGAAATGATTGCTATGAACATCCGTATATGTGAATGTGTATATGTGTTTGTGTGTGTGTGTCTGTGTGTGTGTGTGTGTGTGTGTGAGAGTGTGCATGTGTGTGCGTGTGTGTGTATGCGCGTGTATGTGTGTGCGTGTGAGAGTGTGCATGTGTGTGCGTGTGAGTGTGTGTAGATGTGTGTGTGTGTGTGTGCGCGTGTGTGTGTGTGTGTGTGTGAGTGGGAGGTGGGTTATTGCATTCTCTGTGTCTGCCGTCTGTGAAGTCTCTCCCAATAAGAATATCTGCCAAAAGAACAAATGCAGACAGGATAGCCAATGAGAGAAGTGTAAAATCAGTTAAATTCTTTTCCCCGTGAAAACTCTGCGTCTGAGACGGAGGAAGGAAAGTCAGTGAAACGCTGCTGCCAGTGGCTACGGTTCAGTCAGGGGCGAGCCGATGAGAAAATCAATAAAGCCATCAAACAGGAACGTGGCTCTCCAAAACGACAACTCCGGCTCCTCCAATGAGGAGTGGCCCTGAGTACCTCCACCCTGACTTTGAAGTGCTCTTCATGGAGAGTGATACTCTATCCCCCTCTACGGCCTGGAGCAGGGCGGCGGTGCTTTTCTGGGGAGCCACCTCTGTGAGTGCCGTGTCGTGCCTCCACCCTCAGCCACCCCGGACATCCATCTTCGGCTTTGAGCTCCATCACCTGATGGCTGCCGGGCACGCACCATTACAGAGTTTCACTCACTTTAAATTTACTTTAATTTTATTTTGTTCCTCTGGAGAGTGTCTTCTCATCATCTGTCGTACACCTCCGGCTCCAAACACACACACGCACACACACACACAAACACACACAAACACAGACAGACACACACGCACCCACACACGCACACAGACTCTCACACACTCACACACTCACACACACACACACACACACAAACACACACAAACACAGACAGACACACACGCACCCACACACGCACACACGCACACACGCACACACGCACACAGACTCTCACACACTCACACACACGCACACACACGCATGCAAACACACACGCACCCACACACTCACACAAACACACACGCACCCACACACACACACAAACACACACAAACACAGACAGACACACACAGACACACATGCACACACACTTACATTAACACACACACTCACACACACACAAACACACGCAGACACACATGCACACACACACTTACATTAACACACACACACAAACACACACACAAAGAAACACACACACACACACAAACACACACAGACACACATGCACACACACACTCACACAAACACACACGCACCCACACACTCACACAAACACACACACTCACACAAACTCTCACACACTCACACACACGCACACACATGCATGCAAACACACACAGACACACATGCACACACACACTTACATTAACACCAATGTTTGCACAAGTGAGCAGATTTTAAAAAGACTTGAAAAGCTAACAATGCGTGCGCTGATTGTGGATCCCTGCAGCGCTGTCTCTGACCTCAGAGTCCGTGGCGCATGGACGTGGCGGAGACGTTTAGCGGCGTTACGTTTACACTCCGCATACGCACTCTGCGCCTTATCTTTTCTCCTTTTCACTCCATCCATGCAAACAGCTCGCTCCCCGGGAGCTTAATGAGCCAAATGAAACATGACGTCCGAGATTAGGTGTCGCGACTCAGGCTTCTCGTCTGACCGCCAGCCGCTGATTTGGATTCTGCGCCACTGCGGTACACCCAAGCACTGTTGGCTGTGCTAATAGCTTTCTCCGAGTGGCTGAAGACGCCTTGATGAGTCAATAAAAGCACTTTGCATGGCTACATGGGGCAGCCAGAAATTTGAATTGAAATGCATTGTATCTGGTATAATTTCTGCACAAATGACACGTACCCTCGACTGGGCCAAATACTTCCACCAATAAAGTCTATAAATGTCTGTTGGAAGCTAGTACATCTCGGTTTAAATGAAGCCAACGATGTATCTTTTAAAATCTGGAAAATTGGCTTGAAGTTTTATTCATGTATACTTGCGCATACATTTTGTCATTTTAAAAATGATAATGACATGATAAGGTAGTGATTAAATAAGTCAGACGATGAAAAGTTGTATTTTGCCCTCGTAGTTCCAACTACAGCTATAAATATATGATGGTAAGAAATTATAAGGAAAGACCCCCCCTCAGTGATATGGTCCCAGCATGGAAAAGTCTGGTCTCGTTTGTGTGGTGTAGGGAATTAAAGGTCATCTGGCTGGATTAGTCCCATACAGTTATAAGGGTGTTGAAAATTGCCCCATCACTGAAGAAATGCGGACAATGTTATCAGCTAATTGAAGCCCTGAGATCACACCATTTCCTGCTGGCCATTTCTATTCACTGTGACAAATTTGCACGCCTTCAAATACAGTCTGACGCACCGGGGTGGGGTGGGTGGGGGGGGGGGGGGTAAGAAGCATTTAATCCAAAAATGACAGGCACATTTTACTAAAAACAAACAAACACCCCCAAACCGACAAGCACACGCAC
>JAOYSI010005472.1:0-11385 GCA_025775065.1 Hiodon alosoides
CTGAAGGAGCCCGTAGATCTCTGCACCTGGTACACGTAAGTCGAGCTTCAACCAGCCTGCGGTGGCGTAGTCGCGGCTGGCCGCTGCGCTGTGTAACGTGTGTAACTGGCCTGTCTTGTTCAATGCCAGGGGATTGCCATTCATTCCACATCTGGACAGTCTGCCAAACTTTAACAGATCAAGTGACGGGCCAGTCAGATTACCCATTGTAGATAAATACAAGGTAAGGACACGTGAGAATTGGTTGGAGTGACATTTAATAATAATTTCTGTATATGGCTGTTAATCTGTGATATTCTGTGGGTAAATCTTTACAGTTTTAGTGTTTGCATTTCCATGGCAAGCTCATTTACCCCAGAGACTGGAACGCCTTTCGGCAAACGGCTTTACTGACACTGTTTGTCTGGTTACAGGATATGGGCACTGTCATCCTCGGCAAGCTGGAGTCGGGGTCTATCAGCAAAGCACAGCAACTCGTCATGATGCCAAACCGGGTAAGAGTTGTCAGCCTGGCAAATCCCAGAACATTCTGACTCGAGTCCGAGCTCCCTGTGGTCAGATTGGCGCTGCGTTGAAACCTTGTGTCCCTGTGGTCAGATTAGCGCTGCGTTGACACCGTGTGTCCCTGTGGTCAGACTGGCGCTGCGTTGACACCGTGTGTCCCTGTGGTCAGATTAGCGCTGCGTTGACGCCGTGTGTCCCTGTGGTCAGGTTGGCGCTGCGCTGACGCCGTGTGTCCCAGTGGTCAGATTGGCGCTGCGTTGACACCGTGTGTCCCTGCCTTCCTTCAGCACACTGTGGAGGTCCTGAGTTTGCTCTCGGACGACGTGGAGACGGAGGACGCGATGCCCGGAGAGAACCTGAAGTTACGGCTGAAGGGCATCGAGGAGGAAGAGATCCTGCCTGGCTTTATCCTCTGCAATGCGGAGAACCTCTGTCATTCCGGCCGCACCTTCGACGCCCAGGTAGGGCGCTAGGGACGTCCGCGTGTTTGCATCTTGTCAAACGCTTTGGGGTTTTGTCTTATGTAGGTCTGTCTTCCTGTGATTTAAAAAATGTTTTTTTTCCCCCAGATCGTCATAATTGAACATAAATCCATCATTTGCCCGGGTTATAACGCAGTTCTACACATCCACACCTGCATCGAGGAGGTGCAAATCACAGTAAGTCGTATTGCCTCGGTGTATGTAATCCTGCTTTATCTAATGAGTCAATGTCATGCCCATCGCGGAACCTGAAAGTTCTGTTTTAATCTATATCCCTCAGCCAGTATTCCTTTGTTCTGTATCGACGGATCTGCCACATCCCTAGTCTATAAAACTATTTGACTATCCCGTTACTAAAATTGCCCCCCACCCCCCCCAGGCCTTAATCTGTCTGGTAGACAAAAAGACCGGTGAGAAGAGCAAGACGCGGCCCCGCTTCGTCAAACAGGACCAGGTCTGCATCGCCCGTCTGCGGACGGCGGGAACCATTTGCCTTGAGACCTTCAAAGACTTCCCCCAGATGGGACGTTTTACCCTACGAGATGAAGGTGGGTCTTCCTGCCTTTGCGTACACGGAGACGCGTCCCGGGGTTGGTCCTGGTTGCCATTGTCTCTGAGCGAACGTGAATTTGTGCTTGCTGCAGGCAAAACCATCGCAATCGGCAAGGTGTTGAAGCTGGTGGCGGAACGAGACTGAGGCGTAGCGGAAGGGATGCCCTGACACGACCTGCCCAGATGGGGGCGGATGTCGCCACGCCCCCCCCCACTCCGCCTGCTGAAGACCAGCTTAAAAAAAAAAACCTCTTTTTTTTTTAAGCAAATAAAAAGGAAAAAAAGCGTTGAAGTCCACATGTGTCCGCTTTCTCATATTGAGAGCTCAGTTATGCCATGTGTCTAGACCCCACCCACTGATCTACATTTAATTTTATAATCCAGTCCTTGCTCTGTCATGTCTCCCTTTTCTTCCTCCAGAGAGAAAGTGGCAAATGTTACATGAAACGGATGTGGACGCCCATTTGCTTGGAAAAGTATATGATTTACAAAAAGAGAAACTAACCAGTTGAAACCAAAAGATGAATATCTCGGTTGTACATGTCTCCCTTTGCTTTTACCCAGATTGGTTTCTCTTCTCGAGCGTTTGTGCAGTGTGCGCAAACGTGTTCACGTGTTATTGAAGCAACTACAGTGACAATAAAATATTAAATGGGGGGAAAAAAACTGCCTAGTTTCATTGGTGGTCATTTTTTATTCTAATAAATACAGTTGTATATGTGCTTTGGACAGACGTGTGTTCCTTCCAGCTGGTGAAAAACTTATGGTGCCAACCGTATCGCCTTAAGTGGGATACCGTGTTCTACCTGAGTGGTATCCCAGGCCAGGGAGGCCGTAGTCTGGTAAACCTGATAGAAAGATCAAGATTCTTCTAAAGGTTTGGGGTAATGTTTCCAACAATGTTAAACCTGACCAGGTTGGAATCTGTTTAGACGGCAAAATAGCTCATTTTGGAAAATTAATTTTGCTGATACAGGTATAATCATGTATGAACAAGGGAAATGTCTAATGTAAATGATTGTAGTAGATTGCCCTTTCAATAATTTAGGAGTGTTGATGCTCCTGAGTAACACTGTAAATTAAGCTCAGATCAAACGCTGGACTGTGAAGGCTGCATGAAGATACCCTGGAGGGAAGGCCCAGAGTAACTAAACCTCAGATCATGACTAATTATAACAGGCTGACGGGAAGGCCCAGAGTAACTAAACTTCAGATCATGACTAATTATAACAGGCTGACGGGAAGGCCCAGAGTAACTAAACCTCAGATCATGACTAATTATAACAGGCTGATGGGAAGGCCCAGAGTAACTGAACCTCAGATCATGACTAATTATAACAGGTTGATGGGAAAGCCCAGAGTAACTAAACCTCAGATCACACCTAATTATCACAGGTTGATGGGAAGGCCCAGAGTAACTAAACCTCAGATCATGACTAATTATAACAGGCTGATGGGAAGGCCCAGAGTAACTAAACCTCAGATCATGCCTAATTATCACAGGTTGATGAGAAGGCCCAGAGTAACTAAACCTCAGATCACGCCTAATTATCACAGGTTGATGGGAAGGCCCATAGTAACTAAACCTCAGATCATGACTAATTATAACAGGCTGATGGGAAGGCCCAGAGTAACTAAACCTCAGATCATGCCTAATTATCACAGGTTGATGGGAAGGCCCAGAGTAACTAAACCTCAGATCATGACTATCACAGGTTGACGGGAAGGCCCAGAGTAACTAAACCTCAGATCATGCCTAATTATCACAGGTTGACGGGAAGGCCCAGAGTAACTAAACCTCAGATCATGCCTAATTATCACAGGTTGAAGGGGTGGCCCAGAGTAACTAAACCTCCCAGCAGGTCTCGCATGCAACAGTAATAACGTCCAGTTCAGCTTAGCTCCTTCCGTCAGACAGGAGATAGTCACAGGATGGCTTTGACACAGGTGTGTATTAAGAATTGGCTGGGGGAGTGTGAGGGATAACGGCTTGAAAGGAGAGGCATTTTCACCAGGACTGCTGCTGGCTGTCACTAACACTTGGTCAGCCACAGCCAGTTGTCTGCGTTTGTCACTCAGCTACGCGGCTACCACGTAACAACATACGGTCGCTATCTGTCTAGATAACTGAAATCCGGAAAAGCTGATCAAAACACCTTCACCTTTTTGCATATTTGCCACTGGGTGGGGACAAAGACTTCAGTCGTAAATCAGCTGGTTTACTAAATACATTTATTTATCGGTTTAATCGTTTTTGTTTCTCAGCCCAAACGTTTGGCTTTATTTACAATACGTGAAAGGAAGAAGTGACGTAACGCAAAGAAATAAGACTCGATTTTTTACCTCAGTAATTTTGGAAAAATATGTTCCACAGGGTGACTAAAAAGCCATTTATATTATTATAATGTTTGTCTAGCCATTAGTTTTACATTAGCTTAACAATGTTTTAAACATTACAAACAAGATGTATTCTTCGATGAGTAGAGTATTGTACAATACGCGTTCGCACAGATACATATGAGAATATTTGAATTAGACAAAAGTTCCCCAAGCTTATAAAAAACAGATGCCGAGAAACCTGAGACTATCTTGCTTTGTAAACCGATATGCTTATAAAGCAGTATTGTTTGGTAAAGATACAATTTAGAGCGCTTTGCGAATGTTGAAAAGAAGGGTCTTATCAAAACGTTCAAAGGTTCATGTGCAGTAAAATACCTGCCTCCCCCCCCACACCCTTTGGTGTTTTGTCAAGTTATTGTGACGACATAGCATCTCCACCCACCCCCGCCGGCTCTCTCCAGTGTCCTCCAACATACTGCTGTGTAATGCTGTGTATCCACGGGATTATTATACACCTGCGAAAGCGCACCTGTGTCAGGAAACGCAACGCAATACTGAATACTTCCAGTGAGAAATGTTTTGGAACCACATTTTGAATATTTAAAAAAAAACAAAAACCCACAATTAAGGACAACCAACTTCCTTTGTCACCACTCACCTGTCGCCAACATGGAAACAACCGCCCGTGGGCTTGGCCGTTGCTCCTGCGCCTTTTGGCTTGCGATTGCCTTTGATGCCTTCGGGCTGATCGTTCTCTTAGTGGGGGTGTTCGGAAATCTCTTCTTCTACGACTTCCTAATTTATGCCGGCGCTATCATCATCTTTCTGAGCCTCATCTGGTGGGTTTTCTGGTACACAGGTAACATTGAGGTGCCGCCGGAGGAACTGGAGGATGACGTAGGTTTATCAAAAAGGGACCGGGGTATCGCTGGAGTGGTAAGGCGGCTCTCTAGTCGTCTGTCCAACGGAATTAGAAACTCTTTCAGAAGGAACGGAAGGACAAACAATCCCGTCGGGGCGTCTACGACAATACCCCGGCCACCTGTGAAAAGTGGCAAGCGGCAGGTACCAGTGACACTTCCCATGGGTCTTAACGAAAATGTTCGGACTGTATCTGCCAACGTTGGTGGCCAAGAGGCACCTGTCTTGCAGACGTCGGCCATATGATCCATTAAGTTGAGTTTTTGCCTGGTCATCAAAATGTTGTGTTTCATTAATTGTTTTGTATCTAACATTGTACAGTGATTTTCTAATTGAGACAATCTGCAATTTTCATTCCAAAACATTAATTCGATTTTTATCCCTATAAAGTAATACATTCCGAGAATTAAGAACTGGTTTCTAGCTATGTGCTTTTCAAAAATTGGAGGTTTGATTATCAGGAAATGGAAACAGAGATATTTATCTTTTGTCAATGATTAACCAACCTGTACGTGGCAGTACCTCGTGGAAGAGTAACCCAGCTCGTGGAAGAATAAAATAATATGTTTTGGTTTAAGTAATGCTAATTGTGCAGATTTATACATGTTTTATAAGTTTTATTTTTTTATTTGTCGAATGAAAAAAGTTTCCGTTTAGCTTTTGTGGAGGAAACAAGGTTTTGTTCTCGATATATAAAAAGAATAGGCTATAAAAGCCAATAACGTCCTGTTTACATATGCTTTGAATTTTCACGTTCGTTGTTTAATCAATTTACAAATTTACATTACATGTTGTTTTTATTTGATCCGGGTTTATTCTGCCTTTCCTGGACATTGTTTGGTGTTAATTTGTTTTTGTACTTCGAATGATTCCATGAAGAATGCACTGACTCGTTTATATTAAACTGAATAAAATTGAACGTTTAATTCACATTTATATGAATCGGCACACACACACACACACCACAGTACCTCTGCTCCGTATTCGACCTTTGGACACAACATTCAATATATTTCAGCCAATAGCTCTCTCTCCCCATATATTTGTTTTACATGCTGATTCACACACGCACACACATGACTTTAAAACATCTATCAGCAGTCAAGTAACACGTCACTCTTCATATTATGTACGTATGTATAATTAAATGAATGAATCATTAAGTATTTATGTATTTGAAGAGTCCCATACAAATTTAAGTCTAATACAAGTCAGACTGTGCGGTACGATCATTTTAAATTATCAACTAATTACCCGAGTTTAATTTGTTACAGCGGGTTTTACCGTAAGATTTTCCCAAAATGTTGAACAGACTAGCCAAAATAAAATAGAATTTACAGAGGTAAAAAATATAAAGGCCAAATGAAAATAACCCTTCGAAATAACTCCTGGCAAGTATATGGAATTGGAGTTTGATATAATTATAATGTATATGACTTCCTTAATGTCTTCATATTGATTTAATAGTTACCTTCATTGCATTTAACATTCAAACAAAATTATATTCAACGGCGACAACACGTGGATAATACTATTATTTTGTAAACGACCAAGAAATCTGCACAGAATTCTACATTTTGGCAGCTGATTGAAACCAGTCGTTACAGAGGTTCATAATATGCGTACATCAATATGCAATGTGCTCAAATGTGCATGTTTGCACGTTTACAGCGACTTTTTACGCCTTCTCCAGTGAGCGATCTTTGAACTATCATCTGTGGTAAAACTGCACCATCTTGAGGACAATTTGAACAGTATGGCAAAAAGAACGAGAACTAAATTTTGGACTAAAATTTCTCCCAAGTGCCGTGAAAATACGTTTAATATCATGCAACAAACTTGTCTGTCACTGTAGCCAAATAATGCGTCCGGTAAGCAAGATATTACAGAAACAACTGGTCTTTTGGGCCCAGAAGACAGTGGTCCTAAACAAAATGTTTTTTAGATGTCTGATCGAGGGTTTATTTTTGTTCTCGTCTTTAATTTTCTCAGACTTTCATGTTATTCCATCTGTTAGCGCGCGTCCATCCCTCGTCCTCTCACGCTGAGAGACAGACCATGGTTTCACACTGTTGTAGATTATTTTGAGATCTTATATTTCTGCCCGGACACTTACATAAGAGTGTAATGCAACGTGCAACCTGGTGCTCCACGACAAAACCATTGTTACTGTCCTGTGGGTCGTTAGGTCGGTCAGAAGTTCTTTCTGCAGGTACTGTTGTTGACAAACTAAATTGGTACGACAGCATGAATTCGAACGAGGACCTACTGCAGTTATACAAATACATGGAAATTCAGTTTGTTTAACGTAGCTTACAGAAAACACAACATTTAAGTGTATTTTATCATCTAGTGAATAACGTTTTCGTGAAAGCGTAGTAGGAAAGGAATTTAACACGCTAGTAATACAACTCATTTTTACATTAAGTAATATAATCATTGCTTTGTTGTTTTGCATTTAAAAAGTTAACATCGGAATACATCGGTTTTTGCTATTTTAAGAATTATTAGTTCAGATGTCTCATATCAATGTTTTGAGAGAAAAAAAAAAAAAACTGGCCACTACTTTTCCTCAATCAGCGTTTCGTCCGAAAACCTTTTGGCTCAATATTGACGTTTTAACATGCTGGCAGACAGACCAAAAGTGAGAGACAAGTAAAATGTAAACTGGTTAGCAATAAGATATAACCTAAATACAACCGTGATTATTCAAATATATATGTTGTAGCTGAGCAGACCACACCTCTCTATTATATCTCTATGGAGTCAACTTTAAACTTTTCCACTTGCGATAGCAAGCTATTACGCATATCCGTTGCGACTGTGGTAATAACATCCAGGTCAGAAGCTACGAGGTTTGGAATCATTTCCTACAGTGAAAGCGGTAGCAGGTCTGCACATGTTAATTCCTATGCCTTATTTTAAAAGGTTTGAAATTAAATATTTAGTCCGTAAACATTTGTTTATATATACATACTTTGTAACAGTACCTTTGGATAAGATGTATTCTGCTGATATTTTAAAAATCGCGTAGCTTAACCACAACTCTTTTAGATACCTTTTTATGTTTACTGTGTTGCGTTGAATTAGTCATCCAGTGTTTATGGCAGTTGTCAATTAGCATACGGACAGATTAGCTTACTCTGAATGTGTAATACCTACGGAAAGTATCGCGATTATTAGTTAAAGTATTGCTCGAAATGTGTTTTGGGTTGTACAGGGATATGGAGGCGCAAGACCGAGAATTCCTCAACTCCCCGCCGATGAAGACGGTGCGGTTTGGAGGCAATGTTGTTGACACGTTGATTAAATTCAAAAGGGTGAGATTTAACAGATGCCACTTTTTCGTAGTTTGATGCTACTGTTGCCCTTATCGCGTTACTTTAAGAGTAACGTTATTCGCTTCGTGTATTTTAAAGGGTGACACCAGCGATTATGAGTTGTTGAAACACCAGCTGTCCGACCCAGACATTAAAGTAAGTTTAAAAAAAAAAAAATGTACAGATTCAGTATTTCATAACTTTAATTTCTTCGCTGCAGATGCAAACATTGTTTTCGTCTGTATTTCAGGATGCTCAGATCATTAACTGGCTACAGGAATTCCGTAACTGTGTTACCCAATTATCAAAGGACCACGAGCACCTGGTGTATGCTGTTCTGGTAATGAACACTTAAGACCAACCAAATTCTTTGAGCGCGACAGTCGTTTACTGATTGTCTGGAAGTTTAACTCATGATCGTATCGGTGTGTTTCTTTTGAGAGCAGAGGTTGCCTTGGCTTGGGCGGAGTAACGTGGTGGTGGAAGAATACCTGGCATTCCTTAGCAATCTGGTCTCTGCACAGACTGTTTACCTCAGGTCCTGTCTCAAAATGGTAGTCTCAAACTTCACACCTGGTGAGTGTTTTAAAATAACTTGGGGGGCTGTTCTTGACATTCTATAATAAATGTAAGATTTCAGTAATGATGGTTATGCTTTTTTCCTCTTCTTTCTCCTAGGGAGAGTAATGATCCAGGAGGGGGATGTGAATATTTCAGACTCAGATGATGAAGATGAACGTAGGTGGCGTCGCTTGCAATAAAGCACTGCTCCTGTCAGTTGCTCTATGCAACTGGATCCTAAGTTACCCTTCTCTAAGTTTTAATGAATGACAAAAATCCTTTGGTGATCAAAATGATTTTAATTACTTTTTTGTTTAATGGGTGTTTTGTTAAATGCTATCCCATGCGTTGTATTTTTTGTGAACTAAACCAAGAAAAGTCACGCCCAGTCAGTGGCAACAGTGAGAGGGATGATGTGTGGAGTAGGGGGATAAAGGATATTTACACATGGCTTAAAAGCCTTGATAGCCTTGAAAGAGTTCTGACAACTATGGTTGGACAAAAAATTGGTAAAATACGTTGTAAATGTCTGTATTCATGTGTGCAGGAATCGTGTGTAATCAAATGGGCAGCTGAAAAATGTATGCACTATAAAACAACTCAATTTTTTAATCAGTTGAGAAGGGTTTTACTGGATAGCTGTTCACTTTAAAACATATCTTAAAATAGTATTGTACTTTGGTACTAATGCATGTATATTACTCTTTTATAGACCTTCCCAGGAACTTTGACCTGTGTCATCAGGCTCTGCAGATGATTGCCAGATATGTTCCATCGTAAGTAAAAATCAAGACATCTGAATATCTGGATCATGTGAAATTGCACTGGACCTAAAATAAAGAATAATCATTTTCCGTGAAATATCCATTTAAGTAACGTGTATTCTTTCCGTAGCACTAGCAGATTCCTGATGCCTATCCTTTCTGAAAACTTCCCCTTCGTGCAAAAATCTTCACGAACTCTGGTAAGTGTTGGAATTCAACATAGACAAAGTTAGTGTGGCTTAGACACTGGGCACATTTAGGACGGTCATCAGTAAAACTCATGGTGGTGAAATGAACCTCCCTTGTGCCTGTGACTCCCTTGTGTCTGTGCAGGAGTGCTACGTGCACAACCTCCTCCGAGTGACGCTCTACTTCCCGGCTCTGCGCCGAGACATTTTGGAGCTGATCATCGGCAAGATGCTCAAACTGGACGTGAGTGTGGGGCTGCTAATGTCCCGCCCATTGATGGGGTAGTGTGCTGCACTGGAGAGGCGAACTGGGACTGGGCCCTGAGTTGTATAGACAGGAGCGTGGTATTGATAGGAGAACACCCAATACAAGGAAAATCAGTTGTATTATGTTCTACGAAATTGTCACAAAAAATGAATTGGTGATTTAGTGTAGTCAATAGTTTTACTTTTTTCTTTCAATGGGAGGTGTGACCTTGATCCTCAAATGAAAAAAAAACCCTGTTTGGGTTTGAAGTGCAATCTAGTTTGGTGTGCTGTGCAGTTTGTCTGTGGAGTACGTTTTTAGTTCGATACATCAGTTTTTGCATCTTTTTCCGATTTGGTT
Organism: Hiodon alosoides; assembly: GCA_025775065.1. NCBI lineage: Eukaryota > Metazoa > Chordata > Actinopteri > Hiodontiformes > Hiodontidae > Hiodon > Hiodon alosoides. The sequence goes on from JAOYSI010005472.1 coordinate 10,240, forward strand.
GAAATTCGGTTTCCTTAGAAGACCCCTCTTTTGCTTGAGTTATTGTAGCAGTGCAGTGACAGTCCTGGGATGGGTTGCGGAACCGGATCGCAGAACTGGACTCCCCGGGTCAAAGCTGGGTTTTGTTGCAGGTCAGTGCCTCCCGCAGAGAGATCGAAGAGATGGAGGAGAATGCAGCCTTGCAGCGGGAGGGTGTGGGTTCCCAGGACGAGTGTCTCTTTGACATGGTAATCGCTCCTCTTCCTACGCGGGAACCGCCGGTGTTTGTGTAAACCTGAGTGTAGTCATGAGGGGTTGTTGATGGGACTGACGGTGGGTGGTGACGTTCACTTCTCCCTTCGGTTTTAACGATAGGAGGAAGACGAGGGGAAGCCCGCCGTTTCCGCGGAGATCATGATCATGGCCCACCCTGTTGCCGAGAGACTTGACACGCTGATGGGCGTCCTGTTGGCTTACATCAAGAACATCTGCTGTGTGAACGGTGCGGTCCCGACACAGTGCCTGCTGTGGTTATTCTGTTATTGTGTGATTACCAGCGGTGGTTTGATGAGAGTCCCATGTTGAGGAACTCGTATCTACAGTTGTCCTTCAGGTGTTATGGTGAAAACTTTCAGATTGCATGTGTTATTGTTAACATAACTGTTGCCCCCGTGCCGGGTAATTTACAGCGCAGATACCGAGACGTGTTGAGTTCGTCTTCAGCTCCCTATCTGAGTGACTCCGCCCCGTTCTCGGGTTGTCTGAGTGACTCCGCCCCGTTCTCGGGTTGTCTTCAGCTCCCTATCTGAGTGACTCCGCCCCGTTCTCGGGTTGTCCGTCTGAGTGACTCCGCCCCGTTCTCGGGTTGTCTTCAGCTCCCTATCTGAGTGACTCCGCCCCGTTCTCGGGTTGTCCGTCTGAGTGACTCCGCCCCGTTTTCGGGTTGTCTTCAGCTCCCTGTCTGAGTGACTCCGCCCCGTTTTCGGGTTGTCTTCAGCTCCCTGTCTGAGTGACTCCGCCCCGTTTTCGGGTTTTCTTCAGCTCCCTGTCTGAGTGACTCCGCCCCGTTCTCGGGTTGTCTGAGTGACTCCGCCCCGTTCTCGGGTTGTCTGAGTGACTCCGCCCCGTTCTCGGGTTGTCTGAGTGACTCCGCCCCGTTCTCGGGTT
>JAOYSI010005473.1:0-13523 GCA_025775065.1 Hiodon alosoides
CGATGGAAATTTTCCGAAAACCACTTTTAACTCTTTTGTTTTTTTTTTTTTTTTTTTGCTTAAAAAAAATAATTATTTGGAAAACTTTTTTTTTTTTTTTTTTTTGCTTCTATTGCTCGTTCCTCTCTTCAGATATCTAGAAACAAAATAAAGAACATATAACATTATCAACATTATGAAACAAAAACTTTTCTATAGTAAACATAATGTGATGAAATTACAGCGAATGATCTAGAACAGCATGTATTATTTTCTTCAGACACGCATCAGTACTTTATTCTTCAACATTCCCGTAGGATGCAAAGTGACAAGTATTCCAAATAGTTTTACAGGTTGCAAGTACTAACACGTCTATCAATGGGTGTTTATACCGCTAAAATGGCTCTATATCCTAAAGATCCCCTTAATGTTATATAAGCATATGATATTAAATCACTCTGCATATCGCGAACTAAGATACACTCATATTGACAAAAAAAAGTTTGTAGCTCAATGATTGGATTCGAACCGCGAAAAGGTGGATGCTGACTGTTGCCGCTTTCTGCGTCAAGTGTTGAAATTATTGTTTTTTTTTAGAATTTTGCTTGATATATTCGTTCTACAACAGAGATATGAGGAAATTAAAATGTAATAAAAAATATATATTTATACTTACTCGGTTTTAAATGTAGAATCATATCGCGCAGATGGAATTCCCTTAAAGTATCTTTCCGGTGGATAATCTTTCAAAGGTTTCGATTTGCACGCAGTTATATATATATTGGCACACTATATGATCCACCTTCGCAGATGACGTGTTGTGTTTTTGAATATTTAAAGAGGTTGATAAATCGACAGGATTGGAGCCAAGTCTGTGATCTGCCACACTCAGAGATTGAGGGAGCGGTAGAGGCGTTTAAAAACTGTTTCTTGAAGTGTATGAAGACCGAATCGCCATGCAAGAACCAGACAACCAATGGCAGAAAAACAAGGATCTGACTGATTGTGAAAATAAATTACGTGTTACCGACCTGAGTCATTTGTCGCCGAATTTGATATGCTAATGTACCAAAATAGAACGTATCCGTTTCAAGTTATATGGTAGGATTAATATAATGGAGACGTTTAAATAAAACAATTACAGATGTATACAATACTCAATTTTTGTTAAATTTGTACATTCTTTTTACAATTTACATTTGGCCAGACTAGAACTATTTAAAATATAGTGAACATATATAGATTTTATTGAACAGGGAATGCGTTTTGTTTTTTTATGTTACATATCAATTAGTTTATTTCATTGTTAAGTAAAATCACATGGTTTAAGGGTAACACATTAACGTTTCTCTACAAAATAACCAAATAAACGATTGTTTTACAAAACTACAATGTATATCACCAGATTTGTTTGAAAGAATGTTTATACTGGAATTTGTGCGATTTTTGCCGTTCATAAAGTGTGAGTTTCATGATAACTTGTTAGCGAGGAAAATAATTCGAACGCCCGAGAAGACTCAACTCCTGTTTGTCCAGGTGGGGTGTATCCTTTTATGTTAAGGAAACACAGAGAACACCTGTTGCAGAGACCAGGAGACGTCTCCCTAAAGCCCTCAGTCGAAGTCTGGGTGGCTTTGGAGTCACCTCGACTTTCATTTTTTCCGGCAGTCGTCTGTATCCTGCTGTAAGTGCTTTTAAGTTAACCTTACGTTTTTAATACGAGATATTTAAAGACATTCAGACCCTTTTATAGACGGAGAGAACTATGGTCCGATTGTTCAATGTGTAACTTTTAATTCACTTTACGAGGCTCTCCTTTTCAATAGTTAATAGAAAATATGATTTTCGCCTTTAAAATAGCCGATTTCTTGGTTCAGTTATGTTTTTTTCCATCGTACACAAATAGGCCTGCTTTCTATAAAAAAGCACGAGCTAATGATATATTAGTTACGTTTCACCAAACGTTTTGAAATACATTAAAGATATATTCAATAAACATTTTATCATAAATTAAATGAACTCACTTTATAAAAACAACAGTAATAAAATAATAATAATTTATTTTTAATCGATTAATTGTGTATATTTATTATCTACCCTGATGCAGTTAACGGTGTACACATCTCTATCTGTTTGTGTATGACATATGCATTTCAAGGTAATTTAGGGATATTTTTAAAAGTTCCATTGGCGGAAAAATATCCCACTTGATGATAAAGGTACGAAAATGAACTTAAACGAGTGATGGAAATATGTATAGACTTTTCAGTATATTCCATATCCGTAATAGTTTTTGTTTAGGTGTTCAATTGAAAGTTGTTATGATCACATCTATGAAAAATTGCTATCTTGTGGGATTTAAATCAACGATGTTTAAATGCTGTCGCCAGCTATGGTATTAAAATAAAACACGTAACATACTTACTGGAGTCTATATAAATCAATTGAAATCAACCCTTCCATTCTTCGTGAAGTGATAAGTGTCAACATTCTTCATGAACATGTGCCCAAATTCTATTATAGATAAGAGAATCAAAACACCTGTTGCACAACAGCTAGACCGATTTATGTCATACGTTAATAAGAAGCAACTATTTTAAGTAGACCAATGTGAGATGCAACGCAAATTAGTGCATTGAAATTCAGGATCAAAACCAAATATGTCAGAACAACCTATATCACTAGATGATAAAGGATTTGTTGTAAATGTTTTATTATGCCGATAATAAAATAAAGTGAAATGCCCTGTAAAATACCTTTAAAGGCGGCAAAGGTTATAAGTTAAAGAGCTACAACACAAGCACAGCTCCTATGACCTATGAATGATTTTGTTTAATTGGTATGCCACCAATTATCTGTGATAGTTCAGATTTTTTTTCAGTCTAATTTAATTTAATTTATCTTCTTTCATATTTTCAGTGTGTCAGAAATTAGAAGTTGCCATGGTCATCCAGTCTGACTCGTAAGAAAGTACTTTTCTTTTAACTATAGTTCTTAATTTTTCATTCAAAATGGAGAAATTGCTTCATCACTACACGGTTCCAACTTAAAAGAGCAAAAGCATTATTTATAAAGTTGAGGTAGACAAGCCATGGTGGAACTCAATTCTGCGCATTTTGCATGGGTCTGAGTAATAAAACAGTTTCCTATGATCAAGCCTTATTGGTCATTATAATTCTGTAACTCATTCGATATTATTACCAATTCATGGTCCCTTCTGTAATTGCTGAGAAAATGATACTTTTCTTTTTTTTTGTAGCCAGCAAAACATATTAGTGCCCGATAAATATGAGATGAGAAAAAAAAGTTACGTAAAGATGGTAGATGAATTCACATGCAATTCAAAATCAAATAGTGAACAGTATAAACATTTTAAACATAAAAATAGTGTTATTATATTTAACATTATGAATGGTTTTTTTTTGTTTTTTTCCCAATACATGTCTTAGTAGTCACACCTGTCCACCTCACCATATTAATAATTTTTGATAAGTCGGAATAGGCATGCAATGGATTAGGACTTTAAATATAATATATTTTGCATGTTTGATCATTAGGCATTTACAAGTCTGTGCAAAACACAACATTGCTGTGTTCCAGTTGACTGAAAACAAGCCATAAACATCAATTCCAGCTTTGAATTGTAAGTGGTGTTTCTACTCTATTTTAAAGGTGTAGTGCAGGTGTCTAAACACTTTTTGTAGATACTGCTTGAGTAGTCCCATATCATAAATAGATCCAGGAGAAGTAAAAGAAACTGACATTGAAATTGAATCAGCAAACATAGACTTATTGAATCAGCAGGAAGTACCATTGTACCCCTGGTCAAGAATTGCTTACATTTCCTGCTGTTTAAATGGGATACTTTTTAAACTCTGTAGAATTTCTTGATGTGTAACTTTGAGCAACGGCGTGGTTTGCAGAAATCTGAAAATCAAACCAAAAAAGAGGCTGAGGCATACATACAATTAAAATAGAACGTCTGTTCCCAATGACTGCCAGGACTGCCCGTCTACCTAGGTGAAAGTGTGGTTTTGCCAAATCTGTGCATTCCAGCAAACATATCAATGTGAAAATTGCTATCCAAAACTACATGATAAATGTAGCATATGAAAAAACTATTTTACTATACAATCTGCCTTTGGATATATTCAATAAGAACTTAACTAACTAACCGCCCACGAGTCACCCTTCCTGCTAATTGTATTTGTAATTGTGTCTCTGCTTCAGTTCAATGTGGTAGATAAACACGGCAGGCCACTTGCGTCAGTCGGTTTCAACGGATAAACACTGTTTATTTAGAGCCTGCAGGTGTAATTAACAAAGGTGAGTAGGTTGTTACTAAAACAAAGGAGCTGATGCCCTAAACAGCAAAGACAAGAAATCCCCACCTGACCCCTAGATAACCCAGGGAGAAAATTAGCTCCATTCAATGCATACGAACTCTGAGAGGTGCACATGTCTTCTCCAGTTCTTTGCATGGTAGCCCTGCCCTTCTGCACATCTGTACCCTCTGATCCTATGACTACTAGATCAGCATTTGCATTTTCTGCAATGCCTAACAGGCAAGAGAGGTACTTTTCTATAAAATGTATGAATATCATTTAACTGGTTTTAAGCTCATGTAAATCCATTAATGATACTATTTTGCTTATGTATGCCAAATGATTAAAAAATATTGTGTTTACTGTTAATGCAACTTATATTTTGAAAAATTTATTTGAAAAATAATTTTTTATTATATTTAATACTGTTTTTTCTTTTTTGTGGATCCAGCGAAGCGGTAATTATAAAATTTTGCAAAACTGAAGGAAAACATGGAATAATTCAACAGGCTGGAGAATGTGAAGTTCAATGTTTCCAAACTGACATTTTTAAAGATAACCTGCCACTCAGTTGGCAGCAGTCACCACAAATCGCCACAATTCATAACAAATAACAAAATGCATTTGCAAGTCGTCAACAGAGTACTGCCAAACCAACATCAATCAATTGAACGGCACAGACGAATCTTGAACACAATAAATAATTCCAGAGTAAAATGTTATAAATAACATAATTGGCAATAGCAAACACTTTATATTTGATATTCTTTAGGTACTGTGGTAGGGGAAAGACCTAGGTGGCCTCGTTCAACACCCAAACACATGGTGGAGAATGTAATGGATGTAACTGGACAGTAAGTTGAGAAAGAAAAGGGGTTCTTGTTTTTGATTTAAGTCCCTTTGCCTGCCTCTGTGAGTCCAGGAAGTGAACTTGGGTGTATACCATTGTTGCTCTGTTCAATTGAGTGGTTGCTTCTGCGCGCTTTCCCAGTGGGCCTTCTGCCAGCAATGGTCAGGTGCATGGCAGTTCTAACTTCTTATAAAAGGCAACCTACTTGCCTGAAATCCAGTCCTCAGCTTATAACAGAGCCAGCAGTCTTACGTGTACTATAGTTAGCCAGAAAAACAAGTTCACCAGAGTATCCACTCACAATCACACTCTGAAGTGGAAGAGTTTCTTCAAGGCAGCTTTTATAGGGGTTTTACTGGGATGGGAAAACATTACCTTGTCTGGATGTTTAGCAAATCCCATTATTAATTTTAACAGCCAGGACACGGAATACCAAAGGAAGTGCTATCAGAAAGTGTCCTATGAGGCAAGTATGAGCATGTAGGGCATTTACAGAGAGCTCTTCGTACAGACAAAACACACAAGCTTAATTTGTTAGGATTGAAAGTTATTGGATGAAGTATGCATAAAATGTTTTTTGGGGAAAAGTAGATATTTCAACATACAACAGTCAAGTGAGAAAATATCAGGTTAATACTGAAACTCAGGACATCTGGAATTAAACATATAAATAAACACTTCTTTTGAACGGTAGGAAAAACAAGGTCCGATTATTTTTCTCCGTGCACTTTAATCCCTCTGTAATTTTGAAAACGTTTGGCTGTCATTATGACCTGTAACATAAACTTTGATCTCTCTTAATTACGCACATTGTAGTTTTATTTAGATCCCACACCAACAAGTTGAAAATCTCACAGTTGTCTGTCAGGGGCATTTGTTTTTTATGCAAATGGTTACAAAGTATGATCATTGAATTATTAAAAATAAATGTAAAAAGTTTAAATTCAGGGTTGCCAATCACAAAATATCTAAATGTCTGTGTTATTTTATAGTTTAAAGGTGCTCCAATATTGTCTCATATATTACTAGGTAGCATCACCCCACTGGAAAAGTAATAGCAAAAAAAAAAAAAATTTCTATGGATTTATTATGTGCCGGTCTGGGTTGAGTTAATAACAATAATGAATTCTACCTAGGCTTCCTCTTACAAAACAAGATACAATGAAGGAGAAATATTCAAAAATGGAATACTGAAAGAAAGTATTTGTGCCCTGTCTGATTTTCTACATTTTTCACATTAAATTTGGTCAGATCTTGTTGGGTTGTAGTAGTATATAGAGGTATGAAGAGTATGAGGGGGAAAAAGGTAGTTGTTTCATTGGTTGGGCCTGCAAGGTAATCAAACATGCGATCTTCAGGTGTGACAAAGTTAATTCCCACCCAGTTAACTCAACCCAATTAAAGGCATAATTAGGGGCTGCAATCAGACTGATTTGGTCCAGCCCTACCCAATATTAATCAGAATTTGGTCCTTAACCATTAGAGTGAAGTTGTCAGCACACAGGGTCTACAGGCTCATCATGACACGATCAAAATAGATTCCTGAAGACCCTGGCATGGGTAACAGCTGCGTCTAAGGTTGTGAGGCTCCACCGGAGCCAGGTTGTCCAAAAAAGCGCGGGGCAGTGGCGAATCTTCTCAGGAGTGGCCGTCTCGTCCAAATCTCTAAAGACAGGAAGTCACAAAGAACCCTATAACAACCTCCAGAGCTGTGCAGGCCACTCTCCCCTCAGCTGAGGTCCTTGTTCATGACTTCATCAAAAAGACACTGAGCAAAAATGGGAATCACAGCAGCGTAGCAAGGCAGAAACCATTGCTTAAAAAGAAGAACATGAATGCTTGCTTCAAGTTTGGCAAAAGGAACCAGAATGATTCTAAAGAGTTCTGGAACAATGTTTTATGGAAAGATGAGTAAAAGTTGGAACAAATAAGTACTTTGAAGTATAGTTTTACATTATGTGGAGTTGGGCTACTAAGGATTTTTAGAGAGAGGTGGATTGATTGTTTTTAAAAAAAGTAACTATACAGTAAGGAGGCTGGACACGGGTGTTACTTTTTATTACAGAGAGTATCTCCATGCATCAATTCAGGACGTTTTGGGATTTGTTTGTGTTAATAAATTACTATTATAGATGGCATGGCTGCAGAGACCATCAATTAGTAAGTGTGAAATTACCCTGTGATCCGTGCGATTTTGGACATCAATTTTGGACATTTCAAAATCCCAGTTAATTCTTAGTTCTGAGTTTTTTTTCTAGGATTATTGATTCAGAATAAATGAATATAATAACATCTAAAGAACATTTTGATCCCAAATAATGTTAACATTTTGCAGAACGTATGACATTGATACCTCTCAGAGTAAGTTCCATTTTGCAAACTGAGTGCCTAGCATAGAGGAAACGTTTCCTAAAAAGGACAGGCCAGTGGAAATCGGAATTAAATGCAAACTACAAAAAATTTAATAAATGGCTAATAAAAATACCTATATGAACCAATCATTTAAATTGTTGAATTGCATTATGGAAAACTAACATTTTACTGTCTACAGTTAAAGTTCTATTTGAACAATGTATTTAAACAAGATGACAATCAAAACAATGTCATCTCTGTTTTAATATTAGAAGAAACTATTGTACAATGTTTCCAGACAATCTGAAAAATCAAACGGAGGTAATTAATAGTGGGTTTTGTTTGACCTAGCGAGGAAAAAGGTCAGGTAGTCAGATGCAAGCATCTGAAAGAGAGAGCACACCATGGCGTGTTGACAGTAGGTGAACGGGAGGGGGGAAAATGCAAGCCATTGTGGGGAGAACTGGCTTCCATTAGCCACCAGGTGATTGGCAGTGAGATCGCGATCTTTCAATCTCAGGTCAGCTCCTTTTCAAAAAGGGCCATTTCCCACTGATCCATCTGTTAGCCACGGTCTCTCATCGAATCCCCACGTCTCCCGGCTCCCCAGGTTTGATTCCGCGGAGGCTTTCCCTTGTATGAGCCGCGACCTGTCATCAGCTGTCCCAGTGAGGAGCGTGAGCGGGGGGCGGGACTGACCCCCGGGGCCAGGAGGCAGTGCCGGGGCCAGGAGGCAACTCCGGCCCTCTCTGGGCTCACTTCCTTATCTTTCATAAATGCTCCTGTGCTGAGTGGGATCGATTTCCAGCCTCCGCTCCGCCGCCTGACCCCTGCGTGGATGCACTCCAGAAAGGCCCTCTTTTTTTCTGTAATTACTCAGCGAGAAAACGTGTTATTTGCTAAAAAAAATTGATCAAAATTGATTCTGATTGTGGAAGTTTTCCCCATGTGAACACAGATATGGTGACAGCTAAACGTTTTGGATAGAGTCTCGGGTAATGTTGAAGGTGCTGGGCTTAATATCTAGAGTTTTTCCATTCATGGTAAAATGAAACGATTCCTTTTCATCTTTAACACATTTGGAAATAAGTCTACCGTGTTTAATCGATCAACACTGAGACAAGGATGATTCATCCATGCAGGTATTTATGAAATTCCATAAGAACACATATGCAAGCTTTCAAGGTTGATCCAGGAATAATCATTCAGCTTAGATTAGATTTATTTCCAAGCCAATCCTTGAATTGTTTTGTTCAGATTGCCTCATATATGTGTTTTTAATTCTAGATGTCATGCACATGAACATCTAATGTCCATGCAATTGTTTTAGTATAAAAAAAGTATATTTCTAATGATAACTTTGTTGACGGTCAGAATTTAGATTTAACCTAATTGTAAAAAATAAAAACATACAACTGAATGAAAACAACAAAATTCCTGCAACAATTCCAGAAACAACCCATATTACTTCACAATGTTGAAAATGCATTGCATATATGTTTTTTTTGCCACACAGTTTTAATGTGCTTCTTATTTACCATAGATACCAACAGGGTAGAATCTCCTTTATTTGTTCAAGCGTCTTCAACGTAAAGGAAGTTCTTGGCGTTTACACTTGGCAGGGGTTTTGCAAAGCCATCCTTCTGAAACCTCCATTACCTGTGAAAAACCCACCTGAGGCAATGATTAAGAGGTCAAACTGGCTTCAGTACAAAAACAGGGGGACAGAAAGGAAGAAAAAAGGTTGACAAAAGCAGAATGCGTCCCTTCACCATTTGAGGATTTCCTTTCAAAAGGACACAGCAGAAGCCATAATCCATTAAGCCCCCACCCCCCAATAACTATGTCAAAAGAGCTCTTTGGTCCGTCACCCCTTCCTGGTGTCCTATCATTATGGTTTGGAAGGCTTACTCGTCTGAGACGGATCAGCGCCAACAGTAGTGTGCTCCTCGTGTAGCCCGTAGTGTGCGTTGGCTCTGATTCAGCGACCCCGGCAGGCCGTCGTTCAGCGCAGGGCTCCCCCCTGGGTCTATATTGAAATGCAGCAGGAATAACAGGAATTTTTATTTTATTAGTTCATGTTTTTCCCCCCTCAGATAATGTGTTTACTTTGTACTTTGCACTTTTGTAATATGTCCTTAGACACTGGGAAAATCAAGTTTTCCCTCTAACGGAGTTCAGTGTAATTAATACTCAACAGACCTCAGTGTAAGTCCCTACAAATATTAGGAGTTCACTACCCTTAACCCTAACCCTGACCCTAACCCTAACCCTACCCCATGCCGACTGGCACAGTGAGGCAAAGATTAAAATCTATAAAACTGCCATTACTGCATTCCAGTTTCCACACCAACTACCACAAAAATCGGAGTCATTCTGGACTTTTGTACTGGATGTTTAATTAGAGTAATCTCTTGTTATAAAGAGTTTGTTTGGGTTAACCTGTATAAAGTTCACAAGTTTATTCATCTGACTGAACAATTCTTTGACATTTTTTTTTTTTAAGCCTCAGGGGGAAATGATTACAAAAGTATTCTGAGAGGACACCAGTTCCTCTGCTGTCAACATATTTTAAACATCTGCTTTTGTTCCAGCATCTGCTCAATAAAACCCCTACCTCTAGCCAAACAGCAATTACAGCCAGCTTGTGGGGTGAGGGGGCTCGCCGGACAGGCAGACAACAAGCGGAATGCTCAGCGCGGCCCGTCCTCGCCAAACTTAAATGTCTGTTCTTGCCTTTTAACAGCTTTTTGATCATGGAATTTCACTCCTTTCTTAAAGTTTACAGGTTTAAAAGAGGGTCAGCCAATCACGTGCCGAGATGTCTGCAGTGTAAAACATTATGTCTGACAGACATCTTTCCACACGTTAATACTTTGCTCAGCTTAGAATGGAATATTGAGCTATCCCCTGGGTCTATACTGAAATGCAGCATGAATAACAGGAATTTTTGTTTTATTATGTTCATGTTTTTTTTCCCACACAAATAATATGTCTACTTTACACTAATACTCCCTTACACAATGGGAAAATCAGGTTTTCAGACGTTTTCTCTGACTGGGTTCAGAGTAAATAATAAAATGGCTTAAAACAGTGAACCGCAACATTGGCTTGCTTTAACGCTCGGTGTGATAATGCTGTTACAAGCAAGGACTAAGAGCAGACAGTGACATGTAGTATGAGTGAGTGCAGTGCAGAGGAAATGTTGGCAATGTTTTCCCAAACATGCCAACCAAAGAACCACAATGAGGAAGCGGTAAATTGTGTCATCACCAGAAAAAGAAGGAAAAAAAACGCTGGCGTGGCCTGGGAATTCTTCTTTCTCATGCGTTACATTTCTAGCAATGAAAAAACTTGGATTTCATGCAGACATTTCATGAGCTTGGATTTCATTCAGTCATTGAAAAAAAACAAAAAAAAACTCACCCTTCCTTATCCCTTCCTTTCCTTTTGGGACTTCAACATTACCGAGACGCACAATTGCTGGAACAACCCTGAACTTTGGTTCACCTGTTCGCACCTGCCTGGGGCCCAGGGCGGCCAGGTACGAGGGGCCCACTGCTGTGTGACCACCCAAAGAACCCTGTCAATGACTTCTGTGCGGCCAAGCTGAAACTCCACTCAATAGGGGCAAAAACAACTAAAAACAACAAGACAGAATGGGGTGAATCAGTTCCTTTCAACCCCTTTTCTGACTGCCTCTTAAATATGACATTCATGCAAATTTGTTTTAGTAGAACATGGCCCACTAAGTATGCTCCTGAAGAGTGCACATCCTGTTCACAACAAGTCCCTCAATCACCATTCTGGCCGGACAATGTGAGACGTGGCGCTGGGCTACTGGCAGTGTTTTTTTTTGTGTGTGTAGTTGTGTGCGTGTGTGTGCGTGCATGTGTCTGTGTGTGTGTGGTCTGTTACCTGTGTATTGTAGCAGTCCTCCTGATTTCCTATAGCCACTTCGTTAAAATCCACGGGATTTGTTATTTTCTAAATTATGGAAAATTTGGCTATATTTAAAATATAGATATAAAATGACCTACGTCTTTCAAACAACGCATTAATGACATCGTAATTCAAACATCAGAATAACGGAACGTTGAAAAGGTAGCGAAGAACCACACTGAATTGTTATTTTCAGTCAGAGATTTTATGAACTCTAACTCATAAATATTTCCAAAACAAATCACCTTTACAAAGCTTTGAAAAATACTAACTGCGTGCTTTTTACACCCCTAATTTGTCTTTGGGAATAAGAAATATAATAATATAATGATCAGTTAATCATAATGAGTCAATCACAGTTATGAGAAGTAATTATAACTAGTCATCACTGTTTCCAGGAAACGGCTGTCCAATAGGCAGGCAGACCTGACCTTGTTTTAAGTAACCTTTTACGCATGTTCTCTTTTTACGCTTGTCCTCATAATAAATTGTAATTTTAAACAAAATTGATTGGATGACTTCAGATGAAAGAATCTAGCTAGTTGTGCATTTTCTACAGAGCTACATAAATTACAGGAAACACTACTTTGGCGAAGGAAGATGGAAATAATAAACACCCCGTGGGAAGTGTTTAACTTCACAAATTAGAGCCTCAGATTTGGCCATTTACAATTTATATTTATATCCAAGGACAATTCTCAAAATAATCCATGCCCCACTTAGATATAGTCTAAGTGGGGCTGTATCGTAGTTAATTCAAAAATAATTAATGTGACCTACTGTGCATAGTGCTTTAAGAAAATCTATATTATCTTTCTGATTTTCTTTTGTCTGACTCTAATGTTAAAGCAAGTGACTTCATTCCATAACGTCAGTCCATCATAAGCGGCTGAACTGCCCCACACAGTGATAAGGGACACCATTCATGTGCTTTTCACAGTGGCACTTCTTTTATATATTTGTCACACGGAGGGGAAAGGAGCCCTTCAGACAGCCCTTTTGTAGAGAAGGTCCCAGGTCTGGCATTTAAGATGAGTGGGAACTCCAGACCCTGCATGCATTGGTAAAAACCCCCTGACCCATTTATCATTTACAGTAGGAAACTACCTGCCACTCTTTGAGTTATTTGCACACAGCCCATCTCCCAACCCGCTAATGGAAATGTCTTTGTGTTGAGCATTAATCCTGAGGTGTCATAGAGGAAAGCGGGAGGAGGGCATCTGGCTTCGGAGTAAATTACATCCCAAACGGGGTGGTGTGTGGAATGCGTCTCCGACAGACCTTGTGAATGAAATCCTCCACAACAAAGCCAGCTCTGGCACGCTGCTGCTTTAATTCATCACGCAGGTCCCATGCTATCCTGCCACAATGAGCCAAGTGCAGGGGTGCTGCCACAGGGCCTGGGGCGCATTCGGGGAGGGGAGGGGTTGGGGATTGACTGGCAGATGGATTTTTTTATTTAAAACACAGTATGAAGAACTCCCACAATGCTTTCTCCTCATCTCCATATTAAAACCCAGTAGTTACCTGAAACAATGTCAGAATGTGCTGCCTCTATGAACATTTTGGGCTCTATGAACATCGACTGGCAAATGCTTCTGGAAAAGACATTTCAACAGACATAAATTCAACATGTCTGTAGTAACAAGGACGTTATCTACAAGGTGGTCCTTTTGTCAAATTTGTCTCATTTCATCAATAAAAATTAATCTGAGGCATCAGTACTGTCTATGTACTATTCAAAATGGGGTTATTCTGTTTAAATTTCATACATTTCAAACATTTCAAACAAAACCAAACAAAATTAATTTATTACCAGTTTATTTTGTAGTTTGTAAGTCCTTATTTATTTATTTATAATTTTATTTACAGAATGATACACACTAAAATGTGTTAATTTCTCAAAAAACAGTATAGCAATGTTTGAATTTAAAGTTAAGAGATACAAGATATGCCAAGAGCGGTGTCCTGATACTAATGTTTAATAGTTGGAAATGTATCGAAATAAAAATATAATTTTACGCTATTACCAGGGAAATCTGAATTTATTTTAAGGAACAATGCAAGTTATATTT
>JAOYSI010005474.1:0-13522 GCA_025775065.1 Hiodon alosoides
AGGAGGGATAATGCTATGGGGTTGTTTTTCTGGGGTTGGCCTAGGCCCCTTAGTTCCACTGACGGGAAATGTTAATGCCTCTGCATACCAAAACATTTTGCATTCTATGTAATGAGAAGCAAGCCCAGCAAAAATTATATGCTTCCAACTTGGGGAAGACCCTTTTCTGTTCCAGCATGACTGTGCCCCAATGCACAAAGCTAGGTCCATTAAGGCATGGTTGGATGAGTTTGGTGTGGAAGAACTTGACTGACCCGCACCGAGCCCTGACCACAACCCTATTGAACACCTTTGGGATGAACTAGAACGAGAGATTTCGAGCCAGGCCCTCCTGTCCAACATCAGTGTCTGATCTAACAAATTTCCAACAGACACACTCCAAAATCTTGTAGAAAGCATTCCCAGAAGAGTGGAAGCTGCAAAAAGGGGGGACAAACTCGATATCAATGCCTATTGATTTAGAATGGGATGTCATATAAGCTCCTGTAGGTGTAATGTGTAGGTGTCCCAATACTTGCGTACCAGTCCCAGATGGTGCGTATATATATATATATATATATATATATATATATATATAAACCCAAGTAATAAGTACTGGACCAAATTTAGGGTATTTAATTTAATTTAACTTTTTTTAAGACAAAAAAAAAAAAGATCGCTTGAATATCAGAGGGATGCTATTTTCCATTTGCAGGAACATAGACGATGATTTTGTGCTGAATTTTTTTGTCTGTTGTGGTTACGAGCACTACAATTTTAAGAGTTGCACCAACTTGTGACAAGCCCTATTTAAGCATGGCATTTGTAGGGATATTCTGCTATATTAGCAATGGTGAGATTAGCATATGCAGCATATAGCCTGTTAAGGAAATATATTTCTCAACATAAATACGTACTGTGTGAAAAACTTTACATATTATAGTCAGAACTTCAGATTATGATTTAACCATAGAATAACACATATATAAAATTCAGTGTGCAACACATTGCAAGACTATAATGTACTGACTGGCAAAAAAAAAACTGCTTAAAATGCTGTACTTGACCCCAAGGCTCAAACATGGGGTTAAAAATCCATCGAAATGGAACAGGACTTTCAATAATAATGCTGGCTGGCAAAATGCTAAGGTTAATTTAACTTTTCTCAAAAATAAAATGGCAATTGTACAATTCAACAATTTTAAGAATGGGACAGTAGGGCATCAGTAAAAAATAGGTGAGGAAAAACACTCTGGTATCTCTGTATCTGACTAAATGAACTCAGCTGTATAAGGGTTGGTAGATATGGCTAATTCACTGGGATAGTAAGCACGTACATTCTGGCTACAGTTAATGTTAATATATAAAAGTTTAATAAAGCTCATGGATCTATGTGCCTAACTATGAATTAGATTCTTCTAAAGGAAAGGGGAAAAAAAAATTTTTTAACAGTTTCATATTCACCCTTTGATATTGTGGAGCAGTTTATGTGCAAAGATTTTGCTTTAATCATGTTCAGTAATTTCACCCCAGTTCACCTAATACTTGCTTGGGGCCAGATACTGTCTCTATGGGCCAGATTGTAAACTGCAATAGCTTGTAAGGTCTCCATATGCATTCATTATTCACAGTTTTCTCAGAGTAATACTAAATGAATCGAGTAGTATTTACTTAACCAGCTTTTTTTGCTGTGAAGATTTTTTTAGTGAAGTCCAGCTCCAGTTTAGGACTTTTATCCAATCAGAATAGCTTGCAACATGAGGGTCTATTTATCTGAAAATGTTTTTCATCCCATACATCAGTGGGGATTACAATTGCCTGGAGGGGTGGCAAAAAGCAAATGGGGAACTTCAAGAACTTCTTTAACTGTTTTAATCAAGTATCCAATATTCATACCCACCCATAGTTTAATGTTTTATTAAATATGACGGTTCAACCTCTGTGAAAAAAAAAAATTTAATCCTGATTTTTAACTGAATACGTATTATTAATGATTTTTTGCCAGAAAAAAAAAAAAAATAAAAACTACATAAAGTCCATTGCCAAATGGGGAAAATTGGAAAATGCTAGAAGTGGGGGGAAGTTTCTTTAACAATGGTGTTTAGAGTCTTTCCCGCCTTTAAGAGGGTGGGCCTAATAATAAAGACAGCATGGAAAGCTCTTTGAACCTTTGACATTATATGGACAAATTCCACCATCTATTTCATCATCCAAAATGGCTAAAGGGCAAATTTAACCGATAGATTTTGAAATCAGGTTTTGAATGTTGAAACAATTTTATTCCCAGACAATATCTGATGAACTATTCCATAGTCAAGGACTTTGTATGAAAAGCCACCACCACCTAATTCAGCCTTTGCTATGCTTGGGGCCGTCATAAAGCTAACCTCTTGTAAGCAAAGCAATCTCTGAGGATTGTAGGGGACTAGGAGGTCTTTTAAATACAATGGCCCAAGACATTTTTTTCAGCCTTATAAGTGAAAAATAACACCTTAAAGTCACCATGGTGCTCTATCAGTAACCAGTGAAGTGAATGGTGTGATGTAGATATTTATTTTTAATTTTTTTACTTTCAGCATTTTACACATTGTAAATGTTTTGTTAATGTATGTGGGCTGTCTGAAAGAAGGGCATTAAAATAATCTCTTCAGGTCACATTGGCATGGATTGGTTTTGATATCCTTTAAAATGCTGGATTTTAGCAATAGTTATAAGAGGCAAAAATGCTGCTCTTGTTATATTTTTAACATGCTATTCAAATGAGTGATCCAGGCAATTGTTACCCCAAGGTCTTTGGTAAGCAAAATAGGAGAGACTGCATAGCCATCAACACTGGTCTGACATCATACCTAGTTAAATATGAAAAGTCATAATTTATTGAAACTGGAAAGAGCACTTCTTTTGATACCAATATCGCATCCAAGCCTATTCAGCAGGATCTGGTGGTCTGTAGTGTCAAAGGCAGCACTAAGGGAGAGTTGTTATCAGAGGCTATAATGATATCATTGACAACTTTAATATGTGCTGACTCAGTGCTATGGCCTGCACAAAAACCTGACTGAAAAGTCTCATAGGTGTTACTACCTTCTAGGAATGCAGTTAGCTGTGTAGTGACAGGTTTTTTTTTTTTTCTATCTAAGTATTTAGATGGTAAAGGAAAGGTTGGATATTAGTCTGAAAAGAAAAAAACAAAACCTGGACCCTACATTTCTAAAGTAGGCTTGACAACAATGATTTGGAAACATAGCCCAAAGATTGCAGTGCTTTAAGGATATTAAGTATAGATACAGAAAGTACCAGGAGGAGATCCTTTACTAACTTTGTTGGTATTGGTTCCAGCAAGCATATTGTTGATTTATAGGAAATAATTAGGGTTTATAATTCCCATATATAGCCTATTTCCACATACTAGCATATAGTCAGATGAAGTCGAGAGTTTGATTTCTTTTATTTGTTCAATCTTTGAATTTAAAAAGTTCAACACATGTATTATTTCAACACTAGTATTGTGTTGGGATATTTTTATTTGAAACAATTTGCTGCATGACTATTAGTTAATTATGTACCCATATTAAAAGTTGTTTTTATTTTCTTCTATGAGGTAAGAAAAACAAATCGATTGAGCTGATATTATCGCATACTTGTAATTTATTAGACTGTACTTTAATGCAAGATAAAAACCCTGCAAAACAGCAGACAGAGGAAAGAACATCATAACAAGCTGAACAAAAGCTTTGGAATCAATGACAGACAGGAATGCCGTTTTTAGTGGATTAGTAGGACTTTACAAGGACTTTACATGACTTAACATGCTATGACTGCTATATTTGATAAACTCAGGTAAAAACACAAATTGGGGTTTCAACAAAAAACATACTTCTAAGTCATAAATTGTAGCAACACCACCGCCATGAAAACCTCATCTGTGGTTGTTGTATAAATTCCCCCGGTTTAAGCCAGGCTTCAGATTCAAATTCAAATTCCTAATATCCAGATTGTTGTCTGTTATCATCTCTCTCACAAGAGGCTTTAGAGCTCAGTGATATTATATTCAGCATGCCTATTTTTATTGAGTTATTCAAATACCTACTGTAGGATTCAATTCTGATTAGATCTTCTGGACAAACCCTCTGTATCATAAAATAACAGGGCTGAGACTTCATGGGTTTAATCAAATTAACCTGACTGGAATTAGAACTCAATGCTTCTGAAAAAACTATTTGGACATCAGTATAGGACTAAGTGCTAGCTGTCCAGCCAGTGTTCTAGTTTGTCAACTAGGACTAAAGACTATTGGATATGTTTTTGGAAAAAAGAAGAGAACTCCAGCTCAGGTGGACCCCTTCTCTTTTCACTAAGTCAGTTCCCAAAAGTGTATTCCAGTTATCTATGAAGGCTACTGGCTAGAGATACAAACCGGTTAATCAGCCAGTGATTTAGTGATCAGAGTGCCGTAAACCTCGTCGCCTCTGAAAGTTGGAATGGGACAGGATAAAATTGCCATCTGATTAATTTCTTCACAGTCTTGCAGTGTCAATAAGATGTAATTTGCGCCAACATGTATAACAACTTTAGAGGACTTACAATTACCTTAAACAGCGTTTTAAATTTTGAATCAATGTCAGACACTCTAGCTCACAAGGTACAATTGACTAACTTAGCTATGTTATAAAATGCATGCCACCTGGTGGTGACAGCGCACCAGGAACTCAGATTCGAAGTAGAGACCAACTGAGTACACTCCAAGGACAAAATAAACAGGGAGAGGTTTACTACCAAGAAAATAATTTTATTTACAAACTAGTAAAACACTAAAATGCAAATGTACATGCAATCTATTCTCCTTAGGGTTAAGTCACTCCATTGCAACCCAGAACAGATTTCCTCCTTTAAAAGTGTCAGTTCTAAAAAGGTCAAATGCAGGTGAGGCCAAACACTAAAATCCAAATTCTAGATACTCTCCATTCTTTTAAGCATTTAAAGTCAGTTCACTCCATAGTACAGTAGATTTTTCACCTTAAGAGTTTGTTACAATATCTCACGTGTTCCAGTACACGAGTATCCGAGTTTCTCCAGATACCTCCATTGTTGCAGTGCTCCGGTCCGCATTTTCCCAACGATCTCAAACTCTGCGCTCGATCAATCGACCTTCAGAACAAACTCCTTCCTGGTTGTTCTGCTCATCTTGCTCATTCTCCCTAATCTGCCCGTGCTTTGCTTCTTTTGCTCCTTGATTGCTGTCATTAGCTTAGCTGCGTCCAAATATACTCAGTTCCCGATCAGACACCAGTAATGTTATTTACTAATGTTACAAAATATCACGTCTGAAATCTCACATTGTCAGTTTGATTCTCATGTGGAGGAGTGTGTCTTCCAATTAAGACAATGTTACCATTGGCTGGCCGTCTCCCCGTGCACTTCAACACTCATGCACCAGGTAAGTGAAAAAATCAAAAACACAAGTGAAAGCAAAATACACACATACGTGTAGAAATGGCAACACCAATGCAATAATCCGTTCTCATAACAGCTACTCATGCCCTTCTGAAACTCTAGGTTTAGGAGATCTCACTCAATAATATCATGAAGCTTCCTCTTCTCTGCAACTTTCTCCATCAATTCAATGTTGCTAAAGCTAAATATAAACACGAGAGCACTGAGAGCAGAGGAGTGTGGACTCGGAACAGACACAGTTTTAAATGAAATGCTTTCGTTAATAAATCGGGCAGAGGTCCAAAAAAGAGACAAGACCAGGACAAAAAGGTCAAAAGCAAAAAAGAGGATATCATACAGAATAGGGTCAACGCATTCAGAACAGAGTCAGACTCATTTCTAAAAATGTCCCAAACAAATTGGGGAAAAACTCACTCAAAACAGTTCTCGTTCAGCTCAAATGAGCTCGAAGCATCATCCAAATGCTTTCCCCTCAGGTATGGCCCTGACTAAACAAACCAGCAGCCTTTTATACTGTGGCTGATTGAACTGTTGCCTCCAGCTGTACCAATTACAAAGCTGCGGACGGTTGGTAATCAGCAAGAGGTACGGAATGCCAGGCTGTCTGGCTTTAAAAGGTGGGAAAACAGATTCCCTTCCCACGTTTTTGCCACATATCCCACTCCCCAACCCGTCAGAGTGGGGCACACATCATGCCATTTAAATTTGATGCCCCCTGGGTCTGAACAGTCTTATGGAGTCTAGCCCAGTGATCTGGATAGCCAACTGGTATGCTCCTATGTCATCCACAGGTAGTCACCCGAGCTTATTTTAAAGTATTTTGCTGCTGACACAAAAAGAACATGTTATTGGAATCCCTGGATTGCTCTGTGTCATCCTTTTCACATTGCACTCCAGGATTGGTTCTCCGTTATCTGCCTTTATGCTTCTCCCCAGTTTGAAGACCATTCTTACTGACACTTTTTCTTCTGGTGTCATTCTGGCATGCATTGCCCATGGAACCCTTCTGTGGTATCCTCCTTAGACAGTTCCTCATCTCAGAATAGGCTGGGAAACACTCACCTAAATAGCCATTAGCAGGATATCTGCTGGTCCTTAAAAAGTCTTATAATGTCTTAAATTCACTTTAAGACATTACGGTTTTGAAAATTAAAAAGTCTTAAAATTTCTTAAATGTGATTTGCGAAGGATTGTAACTGGATACCAACTAATGTTAGCTAGCAACTGAAGTGATCTAATCGCAAGTTTTGCATTAGTAATGGGGAAATGCAAGTTTAACAAGAAATGGGTCGGGAAAAGTGAATTTTTTGGACTGTTTAAAGTTGGTTGGTTCCATTAGTTGGAAACAATTTCGAAGCTTGCTGCAGAGTACGTTGAAATTTTTTCAAACTAGGCTCAAAGGGAGTTAAGGCAGTTGAATCCCAGATGCAAAGTGAGAAACACAGATGGTATATACGAGTCTGCCAACAGACTAATGCCCTGTTCTGCTCCCAAGTTTCCACCACGGCTAGCAATGTTGATGTTCTAACTGGTGACACCCAACCCGGTGAATCACCAGTCATACAATTCAGATGATCAGCTAGATGCAATGTTTAAAACAATGTTTCCAGACTCTGAGCTTGTGAAGACCTTCTCATGTGTATGAGACAAGACTAGTTACATCACTAGATTTGGTTTGGGTCCGTACATAAAAGTTAATAAAGGCATGTTTGTGGTCAAGTTTGTTGAAAGGCTGAAAAAAACGACCACAACAAAAACAACTGGAACGTCATGTGCATTATTGGCTAGATGGCCACAGTTATTATTATTATTATTATTATTATTATTATTATTATTATTATTTAGTGTGCACTGTGCTTAGTTTATGGTCATTTAAAAAATTCCTGCTGGACATTAAAACAATGTCCTGAAATCAAAATGTCCTTGATGGTTTCATTTTTACAAGTATAGATGTTTAATAGATTGAGGATTAAAAATCTATTTAATGACTATATAATCCCCCCCCCCCCCAATATTGGTCTTAAATTTGATGAAAAGTGGCATTAAAAAGTCTTACATTTCAATCCCTCAAACCAGTAGATACCCTGTTTAGCGATGATCAATGATGGCGTTTCCCAGGTTAGACCCTCTTCACCATTTATGGGTCCATGCTCACCGAGTAGCGTCATAACCACTTTTACCTCCCTGATTTTCAGCCTCAACTTAATTTTTGTGCTCTTCCTGCTTCATGGTCAGGTTTTTACTGGCCCACTGATTCTCACCATTATCCCACCATCAGGAATGGAATTCATAATCGGCAGGTTGTCCCACTGCAGACTGATAAGACAGCAATTTTATGTGACTTCTCTTTGACTTCTTTTCAAATGCTACCCATGGTTCATTTTTCCATTCAAAAGTATCTGGAAATTTTTAGGTAGTCAATTGCATATCCATGTTAAGTCATTATATCTTTTATCAAAATACCGACATGATTGGGGAGGCTCATTAGATAAGGATTTTACAGTCACAGAACCCTTATCTACATAAATGGGACAAGGACTGTAAGCAGGAGCATTGTTTCCACTAAATCCTAACAGAGACAGGTCCCAGTGGAGAGAGGGCATGAATGAGGGTGTGAAGCACGCCGAACAGTGTCAGGGTGTATCTGGTGTCTGCTAAGATCTGTGGGCTTTCAGTAACAAATGAGAGACAGCTTATTGCAACTATCATGCCATAATTTTTCTGGACATGAAACCAAGGCCTAAATATCTTAGCAGAGAGTGCTGTCGGTAGCATAAAGTTGCGTATTTTGAAGCCCATTCATTTTCTCAAAGGCTGCTTGGTAGGGGAAAGAGACTGGGTATATGATTAAACTCAGAGTTAGACTTGGGGCAATGATGATAACCGTGTTTCTTAATAATAATAATAATAATAATAATAGTAATATTTAAACACTTCATTATCTTCCAAAAGATACAAAAACAATTACACAATATCACACCTACACAAAAAGGCAATAATAAAATACATTTTTTATAGCTTGAAATGTTACTACTTGTATAAACTTAAGTTCTTAGCGTTTAAGTGATCAGTTAACGTTTAGCATATACCATTACTATTCAGATTGCAGACATATCTCTGTGCAAGCCAGCTAATATTTAAATATTTAAAAGTACTTATTCTGAATCCTACTTCAAAAGCAGATCCCTAGACCCCCCACCCATGTTCCTGAATGTATATTGCATTTATATTACTGTAAATCATTTGAGAAGATTTAAAAGCATCAGTATCCCTCATATGTCACCCATTTGACTAAAGAAGAAACGGTTGCATGGATGTGTAGTTAAATACAGGATTTAGGAGCACTATCTACTAGATTAGACAGCAGGGACAGTTATTATATTTATCTGCTACTATCATCAGTTGTTGTCCTCATACTAATTATTATTTATTTTTTTTGTTTTTTAAGTTCATATGGTAAAAATGATTTCAATAAACAAAGGGGCTATGTTCTTATCTTATTTGCATGTGCTACTCTGCTGTATGAGCCCACAGCCTATAAAAGAGTATTTTCTATTGACATGGTTTATTTCACACATGTCCAAATCATTGAGCATAACCAGCAGACCCAGATTCCAAAATTACTGTTTGGTCATTTTTTTTATATATATTGCCTACAATTCAGACCCATTGAAAGTCTCTGCCATTTAAACCAGATCTTCACAGAGAATATTACTTTTTATTTTCAGTGTTAAACTGTATAAAATACCCCTAAGGCTACATCCGAACCCATTCTCCTTGATAAGAGCTAATCGAGTGTATCAATTGTTCATGATTTTCTATTCTGCACTAAATTGGGAGAGGCAGGAAGCAATACTGGAGTGCAAATTCTGATCCTGTCAGCACTTTCACAAGTGCAGGCTCAGCCCTTACCCATTTAGGTAATTAATTACATAACGTTTGTGCCTTTATTCATTTAAGCTGTATGTCAGCCCCATGCACACTGAGCATGCCTTAGACTAGTTGCTTTATTTATTTTTAAAACACATTTTCTACAATTTCAGTGGTTTCTCTACTGTCCTTGTGCAGTAAGCTAGAACTTAATCTTGTGATAGCCTGCTGCTGGAATAAATTAAAATATGTTTTAGGGCGAATAAATCATTTTATTTCACGGCCCTACACAAACAAAACACAGATGCTCCAACGTCCTACTATCTGGCAGACATCCAGTGACTTCCAGTATGTGTTTTAGTTGCCTTCAACAGTTGCCTCTTGTCATAACATTGATTGGGGATGATGATTATCTTAATCCACCAAAGCGTTTGTCATTATCAACTCCTGTTCTATTTATTTATCTATATTGGATTAGGCCTATGTTTTATATCAAGCGTTATCATAGACTGCACTTAAATAATGTACAGAGTAAAAGTCATCCTTTCTGACCACTGTAATCATCCAGAGAATGTGCTTTTCATTTAGTGACATTGCATAGACTGTGTGTTCGAGGAAATATCAAATTGGGTGACCCTTTTAAAATATGAAAATTGAAGAGCTCAAAATCATTATTATTTATTTATTAAATTTTTTTAGCCATGCAATGGAAGTACATCTGTGAAAATGTTGAAAACCCAACATGTTGGATGGGTTGTTGAGTTTTTCTTTCTTATGCTTTGTTTGGGAAACTGAAAGGCTGATGATGGTCACTGAATTGTTGTATCACTAATTCATCAACTTGTGCTCAGTAAATTGACTTTATAGGAATGGTTTGGTTTTCTCTGTGAGTGAGTTCAGTCTCATCATTGATGAAACTTTTCCAGCTCCTTAGGCTATGGGTGGAAATCGATTGGTCTTTCCCTGCAAAAGAATCTGAAGTCTTATTGTCGACTAGCCTGACCTGGAATCACTTCGACCTTATCAGGCATGAAATGAAAAAATCCACTCATCCCTGAATTAAATGTACTTTTTGATTTTTCTTTTATATATAAATGAAACCTGAAACCGTTACCTTTTTGTAGATGTTTTTAGCTTCATGCATAGTTTATTTATGTTTGATTCAGATTTTTCATATGGATATGGCAACCTGTTAATCTGTAGTAGCAGCAGAATAGCCAACAAGCTGTTTTCTCTGGTGTTGTGCTTAACTTTGCAGTTTTCTGGCATTGAAGGTGTTTGGTCATGCTGACTCCCAGTCATGTGCTGTTATCTCTGTAGTGTTGAGCCTCCCAGTCCTCATTACTAATCCAACAGACCACATGGTCTCAGCATAGCTTTCATTAAATAAATAAATAGACTTCCTTTTTATTGAGCATAAATCAAAAGCAGAAGCCATAACAGCATGTCTGCATTGTGCTAATGAAGTCATGGTGCTGGAGGCACATTGCAAGGTATGAGATTCCTGACGAATTGTTCATGCTCTAGTCCATTGGAGCAGTGTATTGTGCCTTCATCAAAAAATTATATAGTAATGCCTTCTTCCTCTATGGCAAAACAACACTTACTCACTTCAGAACCACTCGAAAAAACACTGTGTAGGTCAGATTTGGCAGCTCTGAAATAATTGTGGTTGATTAGAAAAGGGGAAAAAAGAGATATTTTTGTGTTTTTTTTTATTTTAAAGAACCTGCCATAATGGTACTCCCTAAACACAAATATCAGTATTTTCCTTCCATTAAAAACAAAGGCAGCCTGTGCTAAATTACTAAATTTTGGAAATTATCTGAAACACAAATTAGTAATAAACTGAATACATTTAGATCCACATTCTTTTATTGGAGTTTCCACATTGCAGAAGTAATTATTCTAAGTTAAATATTTAAATTCAGATAATAAACATAAATGGCATGGACAACATTATTGACACCCTTCAGGAGAGTTCAAAAGAATTGGTTGCAGGCAGGTGATTCCCATTTACTGTGTTATTCTCAGCTTTGGTAAATTGCAGAGTATAAATTGCCACTCAACAAGTTTAGAGAAAGTGAAAGCACAGCATTCTGCTTCTTGTCCGACTATCAAGATGGTGAAGAGCAAAGAACTGTCTGAGGATGTCAGAAACTTAATTATCAATAAACATGGACATTCTCAAGGTTACAGGTCCATTGCCCAGAACCTCCCTGTTTCCGCAGTCCGCAGTATAATCAAGAAGTTTAAGGCCCATGGAACCAACCAGGACGTAGCCACAAGAAGTTACTTGACCTTAGATGTTGTCGAAATTTGGTTTGAACGATTTAACAAGCACCTCACACTTGTGTTCAAGATCTACAAGCTGACCTGAAGAACACTGGGAAAATTGTTTTAGCCCACACCGTCTGCCTCACACCAAGAAGGGTTACATGGTTGGAGGCCCAGGAGGACCCCACTGATGAAAGGGAGACATGATAAAGCCCAATTATACTTCATGAAAACCCATCTTAACAAGCCTAAATCCATCTGGGAAATTGTTCTGTCTACTGATGAAACGAAATTGGAGATCTTTGGCAATGTAGATCAGCGCTATGTTTACAGACAACCAAATGATGCATTCAAAGAGAAGAACACCCTTCCTAAAGTAAAATTTGGGGGAGGTCTGATAATGCTGTGGGGATGCTTTGCTAGCTCTGGTACTGGGGGATGTCAGTGTGTGAAAGGCTTCATGAAATCAGTTGATTATCAGAGCGCAATGTTGAACCTAGTGTCCAAAAAGTTTGTCTCTGTCGACCAGCTGGACAATGACCCCAAACACACATCAAAAACCACTCATGAATGGCTCAAGAAAAAACACTGGACTATTCTGGAGTGGCCAACAATGAGTCGAGATCTTAATCCCATAGAAAACTTATGGCGAGGCCTGAAATCATCAGATTGCTGACCTGAAGCAGTTTGCAGAGTGGGCCAAGTTGCCAGTAGAGAGCTACAGGAAGCTTATTGATGGCTTCAAGAACCGTTTATCTGCAGTGATCTTTGCCAAAGGCAGTGCAACAAAATATTAGGTCTTGGTCTTGCTGATAATTTTGTCAATGACTTTTATGTTTATTTTTTTTTTATTCAAATATTAGACTTAATTTTTTTAAAGAAAAAAGAAAAACCTCTGCAGTGTGGAAACACTAATATGGAGACCAACAGTTTATTTATTTATTTATTTCTACTGATTTTTGAAGCAATGGGGAATTCTTTTTTTTTAAAGTGCAAGGGTGTGTTTATTTGTGGCCTCAGGTGACACAA
Organism: Hiodon alosoides; assembly: GCA_025775065.1. NCBI lineage: Eukaryota > Metazoa > Chordata > Actinopteri > Hiodontiformes > Hiodontidae > Hiodon > Hiodon alosoides. The sequence continues at coordinate 12,610 of JAOYSI010005474.1, forward strand.
TAAGAACCGGCCTAGAGAGAAAAACAGGATGAGGAAGTGCAATTGATCTTTAAATTCTGAAATGAAAGACTTCTCAGACTCTTCTAAAAGGTGGAAGATAATTAGTGTAAATTCCTGCAATGATACCAGGTTTTCATAAAAATTCTAACAAAATCATGATAGCTTTGACAACAGAAATAAAACTCACACCTTACAGCATGTACCATTCAAATTAGCACGCTCATCTGAAACACAATCTCCACCTTGAGAGAAATGCACGCTAAAATAAAAACAGATTTGATGAAACTTGACAACAAATAATTTATTAAATTGAACCTGCATCTATGTTTCCATTTCCATATGTTTATATATTTAACAAAGTTGAAACAAAAGTGCATTAAGGGAGGTCAGGGAGAAAACTTTGGAACATTTTACAACAAAATGAGTGGAAGAGAAACAGCCCTTGCAGAAATGTAGAACTATTTTGGAAAGAAGTCTAGACAAATCAAATTAATAAGAGGTGCTTGAACAGGAAGACACGATTGTGAGGAAGACGCCATTGTGTATGCACAGGAAACACAAAATGTTTCTTCCTTCTTGGAAGAAGTTTGGTTGCAAAATACAGAATACAACGTAGCTTTCATGAAAAATCAGCTTTTTACTGTTCTTTCTGTTTCTTTTTGCTTGCCAAAGATGACACAGTGGGATTTTGACACAGATTTTTTGATAGAAAAAAGAAAGAAAATTCAGTTAGCATTGTGGTGGTAATGAACATTGCATGCCCAAAATAGTCTTTACATTTTTTTCACTCACTTCAAATTTTGAGATAATATTTTGAAATAAATAATCATATATAGAGTGGGGAGAACAAGTATTTGATACACTGCCGATTTTGCAGGTTTTCCCACTTACAAAGCATGTAGAGGTCTGTAAT
>JAOYSI010005475.1:0-12269 GCA_025775065.1 Hiodon alosoides
TATTATTATTATTATTATTATTATTATTATTATTATTATTATTATTAGGAAGCGGGATAGACTACGATTACCTTCATGGTTGTTACCTTTCCTTGCATCTCAACACTTTTTTGCTTTTGTATGCTGCCAGAATTTTTTTCATCTGGGGGCTACATAACTGTCGTCCAAACAATTTACTCTAAATCCCCTTGTTTGTCAGCTTCCAACCATATTTGGTTTTTCTTGAGTGTTTTCCCTCCCCCTCCAATCCAAAGATGCTTATCATCAGCCAGAACCAAGAATTAACCACAAGTACTGAAGCTGCTAAACTATCTGATCAGCTCTTCGCTGTTTGCTTTATTCTCTGTGTGTCAACAATAAGAAAGAAAGAAAGGAACTCCCTCCTATTCATACTTCTTATCTGCCGTGATCAGCAGACCAGAGGTTCCATTCAAAGCTGAGGGGGGTGGGAATGTCCAGCCATGCAGCCCCTCTTCAGGAAACAGACACCTTGACTCCACTGAGCAGGAAGGTACCCCTCTCCTAAATTATTTTCAATCGCATGTGATCAGTCCCGCCAATTCAAGCTGACCAACAGGTTTGAATCTGGAGTAAGCTTCCGGTACCACTGATCCACTCCGCACAGGTTGGTAAAGTGGATAAATTTCCCTGCACACAGAGACTCGTCTCTTTCTTTTTCACATCTTTTGGTTCCTCTTCCTCACCTTCTGACATCAGAAGATGGTTCTGGAGGGGGTGGGGGGTTAGATTCCAGAATCATCCTCAACAACTACCCACACAATCTTGCAACATAGAACCATTTAAGACTATAGGGTAAGGTTACATTTGTGTTTGTGCAAACTACAGTACTTGTCTTATGATAGTACTGTTGTTGTCTTATTATTCAAATAAGTTGGGGTATACTGATTTTAAAAAACCTCAAATTAAAAATATTAGATGTCTTGTCCTAGATTCTTTAAACTTGTTAATGTTAATTTGTTGACTGGTGCCCTGTAGTATGAGTAAATCCTTGATCCAAGCTATAAGATAGATAACTCAGAAGGGCGGAATCATACCTAATAGGCAACATCATTACATTATTTTCCAAAAAAACTCTGGGTATGTAATTTTCTGGATTATGAAGCAACAGTGCAAGATAGATGGATATAGATAGACATCTCCACATGCCATTTATAGATATATTCATTTTGTTTACTTTAATGGTGATTGAAAAGGAAGTAACTGAATCGTGTAATCTGTAAAGTAACATGATAAAGAACGGCCAAACTAAACTTAACACAATGACTAAGCTGTTGTGGAAAATGCCTTTTGTTTGAGGTTACATGCTGAGAGATCTTTGAGATCGGAAGTCTTTTTAGGGTTTGCTTCATTTTGACTGTGAAAAATATTTTGTGCCCTATAGACCTAGTAATCTTTAATCCTTAGCCTAGAGGGAGACTATGAATAAAACGAACAAAATATACATATCTATGAAAACATTTCAAACTCTTTTACATAATATCAAATTTACTTACATGAAGTACTTGGCCATGAGGTTTGCTACAAAGCATATTAAAGGTATTTTCTCATTGACATACAAAGAATAGATTGCCAGTAGTGGAGCCAGGAAAGGATTTTTGATAATCATCTTTCATGGACTTTGCTTAAAAAAAACATTGAATACTTTTCTGAACGGAGGGGAAAGAGACAGATTTTAGGAAATGATAATCAGGCCTCCTTGATTACTAAATTTGAGCTTGATAGCTAGGAAAGGGTATCCCTGGTTTGTTTGTGCTGTAAGAACCTGAAAATAAATCAGATATGACCGCTGCAATTATTAAAACTTGACGTTTGTCTGTAAACAGTGTTTTTTTTTTCTTAGACCAATGACCTAAATCAAGTCCATGACGTGCGATCTGAAAGTTAAGATTGGGTATGAGAAATGTTTCAGGTGTATGATAACAACAAATACCAGTTGCAATGATCCGCTCTTTTTTCAAATGTAAATATACACAACGGTTTTAGGCTCAAGTATTACCTTTTATAGGCACAGAACAGAAGGTACAAAATCAGTAAATGGAAAACATGTGGTACCGTTAAAATGGAACAAAAGAAATACCCTTTGTTCAGTGCATTAGTTTTTCAGGGACGTCAAGATGTTCAAAGTATTAAAATACATTTTTAAATATTACAATTGCATTTTTGATCTCTGATAATCAATTATTTAAATAAGAGAGCTTTATTCGAAGTCCGTAGTTCATAGTTTGTTTTTAAACAACGGAATGGTTTACACGGCCACTGTTATATTATAAATATAAATATATATTTAATTTCATTTTCATTGAACAATTCGTAACCAATTCATTTTTAAATATAGCAGTGACCCAGGCCAGGTCTTGATCCCATCCACTGTATGTAGTCATGAACAGATTAGCAAAAAATAATTGCCATGTGGATCACACATGTCACCTTCTTGCATGTTTAAAAGCCAATGTACACATAGCTAATGCATGCATAGTAATAATAATAAGAAAAAAAAGAAACTTTTTTCATTCTAAAAAAACGTAATCATAAATATAGTTGCAAACAGCAACGAAGGGGGTCAAGTGACAAAATGCTAAATATTCAACTTGATGTGATATTTTTGAATGACAGATACCGTTCAGGCAGAGCTGGCCCAGCCTACAAACAATCCTGGAGGCTGCATAGGGACCTTTGCCCCCCTACTGAGGAAATTAAAATAAATAGTGCATACTGTATGTACTGTATATATCAGGGGTGGACTGGCAACAGAAAGCAGCCCGGGAATTTGCTGTCAAGCGGCCCCAAGTTCATACGCCAAATCAGAACTGACACGTTTCTATATGTAAATGGTTGGGTTGGCCCTCACAAGACCAGCCCACCGGGAAAATTCCCAAAGTTCCCAATGGCCAGTCCACGCCTGGTATATATGCTCTAAAAGACTGATGACTTTACAGGCTTTATAGGTTTAGGGCTTCATGGGTTTGCACGCTGCCATGACGACTTTGATTTAGGTGATTGCACCACACTCATCTGCTAATGATTAAGTTCTGCCTTTAGAACGGAGATGAATGGCATGGAAGAGAAAAAAAGTGGCTTGTTTAGGCCAGAAAGTCTATTTGCTGGCTAGGGTGGTGGAGCTTTTATTTATTTTATAATTTAGTAGTGTAAAAGTTGTTATATTTTGATTTGTCTTCTTAAGGGCGTCTTTCAGTTTTCAGGTAGATTGTTCAAGTGTATTTTTAAACTTTATGTAAAATATGGCAAATAAACGTTGAAATTCTGCTGTGTGTTTGGCCTCTCCTGAACTGGGTATGCCCCGGCGTGCTACGAGTCTCTCCGTTCCGTTCCGTTAAATCTTCTTTAGCATATTTTCTTGCTAAACGTGACAAGAATTTGCATAGAACAAAGGACACAGAGGGGTAAACATGCTACAAACTAATTATCAGGCCAAGACAGGTGTGCTCGGTGAACAGAAAACGATGGATCAATTAATCTAATTTACACAAGTGCACATGATGAGAAAAGGGGAGAAAACAATCAGAGCTAATACTTGGGAGACTGCGACCCCTGTGGACGAACTGGGGAATTGTTCTGCAGGAAAATGGCACAGATTTCTTAAAAGAAAGAATATGCCCATAATGCTCTGAAGCCCATCTGAGGAACAGCAGAATCAATAATATTGGTCTCCTGATAAATGGATATACAAATATATAAAATTAACTAATGCAAAGATTCCCTGTCCCTGGGAAAATTTATTGAAATACTCTGAGTTGAAATAAAGCTGACTATAAGGCTAAATATATATATATTACTTTATGTGACATATGTATATATTGTCCTGCTGCCCCACGTGCCCTGGGGTGTGAGGCCCGTATTACAATATTATTATTATTGACAAATGGAAGATGTTAATTTATTTTATTTTTTTATCCTGCTCAGTTTTATAAATGTCAGTGTTATATTTTTAAAGCAAGTCTTACTAAATAATATTTAGTAAAAATTATACAGACGTGGCCAAATTTGTTGGTAGCCTTACAGCTCATTGAAATTATGTTTCATTCCTCCTGAAAAGTGAATGTATACTTTCATGCCTTTGGTATGTCCTGTTATTATGTCCCCATATTCTGAAATGGCCTGGACACATTTTTTCCCCTTAGAAAAAACAATAAATAATTGGATTTAGTGATATTCCGAACTAATTCATTTATTTAATTAGTATCACACATGTCTCCAATCTTGGAATCAGTCATTAAGCCTATTTAAATGGAAGAAAGTAGTCACTGTGCCGTTTGGTATCATTGTGTGCGCCACACTGAACATGGACCAGAGAATGCAAAGGAGAGAGTTGTCTGAGGAAATTAATAATAGACACGTATGGTAAAGGTAAAGGCTACAAGACCATCTCCAAGCAGCTTGATGTTCCTGTGACAACAGTTGCAAATATTGTTAAGAAGTTCAAGGTCCTGTAGCCAACCTCCCTGGGCGCGTCCGCAAGAGGAAAATCAACCCCAGTTGATCTGTTTCAGATTGCACCATCCATTGCTTTTTAAGTGAAAGTGGCCCCCATGGAAGGATTCCACTTTTGAAAGAAAAACATAAAAAAGCCAGACTGGAATTTCCTAAAATGCATATTGACAAGCAGGCGTGGATTGGCCATTGGGAAGTTCGGGAGTTTTCCCGCTGGGCCGGTCTTGTGAGGGCCGGCATTTTTTCCCAACCACTGCATTTATATATAGAAACATGTGTCAGTTTCGAATTTGGTGTATGAATCAGGGGTCGCTTGATAGCAAATTCCTGGGCTGCTTTTTGTTGCCAGTCCGCCCCTGTTGACAAGCCACAATACTTCTGGGAGACTGTCCTTTGGACAGATGAGCCAAAACTGGAGCTTTTTGGCAAGTCACATCAACTCTATGTTCGCAGACGAAAATATGAAGCTTTCAAAGAAAAGAACACCATACCTACAGTGAAACATGGAGGAAACTCTGTTCTGTTTTGGGGCTGCTTTGCTAGGCCTGGCCCAGGGTGCCTTGAATCTGTGCAGGGCACAATGAAATCTCAAGACTATCAAGGCATTCCTGAGCGAAACGTACTGCCCAGTGTCAGAAAGTTCTGTCTCAGTCACAGGTCAAGGGTCCTCCAACAGGACAATGACCCAAAACACACTGCGAAAATCATCCAGGAATGGATAAGAACAAAACATGGGACTGTTCTGAAGTGGTCTTCTATGAGTACTGATCTGAATCCTATCGAACATCTATAGAAAGAGCTGAAACTTGAAGTCTGGAGAAGGCACCCATCAAACCTCAGGAAGAGTGGGCCAAACTACCTGTTAAAAGGTGCTGAAGTCTCATTGAGAGCTACAGAAAACGTTTGATTGCAGTGATTGCCTCTAAAGGTTGTGCAACAAAATATTAGGTTGAGGGTCCCATCATTTTTGTCCATGCCATTTTAATTTGTTTATTTATTTACAATATTATGTTGAAAAACAAAAGCAAAGTCTGATTTATTTTAAATATGGAATAAACAATGGTGGATGCCAATTACTTTTTTCAGTTTCAAGGTATTTCTGAGGAAATTGTGCATTCTTAGTTTTTTTGTGGAAGGGTACCAACAAATTTGGCCACGTCTGTACATATGCTATTCGGGTAAAATTGTTTAAAAAATGCATTTCAGGACAAGGTATAGTTTTATAAACATACACATTTTTTTATTTTTCGTTTAAACAAAAAAAAACAACATTTAAATGATTTACAAAGACAACTTGAATTGAGATGGAGAAATATATTCCAGTAACCAGACTTAACTGATTGCTAATGAAAACACAAAAACTAGCTGTTCAAATTTTCCCCTTTATAAAAATTGATTTGAATCAACCCTATTAGAGACCTAGGGGTTTGTTTGTTTTTGGTGAATACAGGTCAGTGTGTGCTGAGATACTTCACTGTGATATTTGTGAAATTTTTTGACTTATTGTAGCTTATAAGTTGATTTGGAAATGCTTGATGATTTTGGAAAATCTGTATTAACTTTTGTTTTCTTAATTTATGTATGTTATAACGTTGAAGGCATCCAAATGTTTTTCCTCGTGTTACAATGTTGAACCTGTGTTTAGTTTGTTTATCAGCTCCTTATTAACTAAACCATTCATCAACTACTTTAACAATACAAAACTGTTCTTCCCATTTCAACGAGAAATGCATCATTTTTCTTTGTATATTTTTATCAGGTTATCAATTTAAAATATTGATTGAACTGATTGTACCACTATTCAAAGACCTTTTCAAAGGAAAAGTTATACAGATATTGAAATAATCAATTTGACATTAAAATGAACTTTTTACATCTACACGACACACCATCTATATTACCTGACCCATAAAATGTATATAGTGACTTATTGCTAAAAATAACTTAACATCTAGAATCGAAATCCCTACTTTTACCATAATACATAATTGAGAAATCTCTTTATATACACACTTATGTTGTAAAATAAAGAAGAAAATACATTTTAGTAATGACAATTACACATAGTTGCTTAAATGTAGTTCTCTAGAATGACCTATTTACATGTTTTCACAATTATTATATGATAAGTTGACTTTAAAAAGAACTCTAAGATAGAGGTACTAAACGTATGACACCAAAATGATAAGTAATACCACTGTATGTACAGTACATGATAATATTTTTTTTCTCTAAACAGTACAATTTTGTGACACAATCTATAAATAAAATGCTCATTCCTAAGGAAAAACATGTAATAATCATTTAAGTGTGAATTTAAATTTAAGCACGACAGATAAAACGTGATTCAGTAATCTAAACAGACCTCCTTTGGCACTGTGCCTGTGTCTTACTCATTATGTCAATGTACATTTTTGATCTTAAGAAGCGTGGATAGGAGTCCTTCTCCATCAGGCTGTAGACTCTACCTTGCACCTCACTGAAACTGGAAGAGGTTGGCTCCTGAAGACTCAGTCTCGTCCTCTCTCTTGTCTGGAAGTCGATGTTTACCTGGGGGAGAGGCACTGCCAGATTAATGTCAAATAAACAAACGTTTTGAAAGACTTAAAAAAAGAAAAGAAACTAACATATGGCCATTCAAACTCGCTGAAAGTTGTAGTTTTTAGAACTGATGATCAAATCAGCAGTTGTAATCTTCTTAAGAAATCAAAAAGGTCGGACCTTTTTTTTTCAAATCGTGGATCATTGTATGTCACACAGTTGAAATTACCTCTCTAGGTGCTTGAACGTCAATGAACTCCTCAAAAATCTTATTGGCCTTGGTCACCAGTTTAGCAGGAGACTTGATTTGTCTGTAGTCTTCGCAAGCCATCCAGAACTCAATGTTCTCATCACTGAACTCTGTCTTGAGGAACGCTCTAAATGCTGCCAAACCATCTACAAAACAAATGAAATGTGTTTTAGCATCCTTCCTTTTTGATGAACATAAGAATTGTATAATGATTTAAAAAACCCACAAAAACAAGTAATTAATCCGACTGGCATGGAAGATAATATCTGAGAAATGTTTTACTAAACAGCAGTGACATTACGGTTTACTAGTTCATTCCCCCCCGCATTGATTTTCTCTAAACAAATAAGAAATACAGAAGATCAGGAAGTGGTTTAAATCCCAATATGGCTCACGGATATAAAGATTTTCCTAATTACCTCATCTAAAGTACAGTATCGATATACATACAAGACAGCAGTATTTGTGTGTAATTATTATTGGTAGTTAAATTTTTCTCACTGGCATCTGAGGTTGTGTCTGTGCGAGAGAGTGTGTGATAACCGCTGATTGTGTTAATTATTTTACTTTTGTTTTCTCCCTCTTTTTAGGTTTGTTTTCTGTTCTGCCCTGTTATTTTAGCTTGTTATGTTTGACGGGAACCCGTGAGGTGTTTTCATTTGACATTTTTCTTTATTTTCAAACATATTATCAAAGAAAGAGCACAGTAATGAAAACCATGGGGTCTTTTTACAGGCAGCAATGTAGTCACTTGTGATCACTCTCGAACCAGGCACAGTTGCCTGCTACAGAGACCTATTCCACGAAACTTACACTTATTTTGCAGAAGAACATCAAAAGACTCTGACCATTGAATTACTTCATCTGTAGATAATCTAAAAAATAAAAAAAAAGTATTGCTTAAGAGAAACATGGTGAAAGGCAATTTTTATTGGCTATAAACTCTTCAGTGCACATTTCAGTATGCTGTACAGTACTTTGTGTTATTGGTAACTATTGGTAGCTTTACTTTGATTTTATGTAGCGGTGCGCTAACACCGTAAGCATTTCCTTATGTGGGCAGTTTAGAAACAATATTTGCATGAAAGAAAGCACAAACCTATAGAGCGTATTATGTACTATTGCTTAGTTAATTATTTGCTAAATCTTTTGTCGTGATGTTTTAGTTTACAGGCAAGGCAATCTGCAATTTACTTTTTCAATATTCATATAGTCCATTGCATGCTTTAAAGTCAGCTTGAATTTACTTATCATTTAAATCGTTTGACTCATTAGAAGCTAAATGTTATGCATTTATGCAATTCCCAATTTAATCATTTAAACAATAATGTACTCACAATTTATATCTTATTCATATTATTTCAGCCTCAGACAGGAATAACCATGCTTCACTTTTTAATGGACAACAGTGGACTCACTTAATACACCTGGTGGTCTTTTCTTGCACAGGGTGCAGAAATGCAGAGAAGTCGCTGTATGAATCTGACTTATGGGACAGGCAGCCAAGTCTAGTTTTCATGGTTCTTGTTCTAAAATAGAAGAGAAAACATTAAAAAAACAAACAAAAAAAGATATTTGAAATGAAATGGGCTAATAAAGGGATTGATTTCTGAAGAGCAGAAATGTTATAATGCTTGTTTAAAAATATTGCCCAGTTTTATGTATGTACTTGAAAATCACTGTCAAAATTAATAATATCTTTGCAAGCTACATAAAGGTGTGAGGAGACGCTCAACAACAAATAAAATTCCAGTGCTGAAGCCAAAAATGTTACCTTGCCAAAAATCTGCATAAAAAACTATTATACAAAAATGTATCCATAAATCAGGACGTGCAAGAGCCAATCAAATTCTGTGAAATTTGCTTCTACAATCACAATGTTTAAATTCAAAGCCCAGTAACTGTAAAAAAGTTTGATTGGCTCATGTAAATGCTAATTTAATCAACTCAAAGTGCAATTACTGAGTTTTGAATTTAAATGCTGTGATTGTAGAAGTATATACATGAATATCTCCAGTTTTATTTTAGTCGTGCATGAAATAATTGTTTCATATCAACCATAAACATTACTTATAATTGTATTCTGCTTAAATTTAATTAAATGGTCCAAATTTAAAACAAGTTTTGCTTATGACAAGTTGTTTTGTTTTGATACCCCAGATTTATTTACAATATGAATTTCCATTGCTCTTACATTTGCATACAAAGTCCCCGACATGGCCAAGAATTAAGTAATTAATTTTTATACAGAATAACAATAATATTCCAAAGCTTTTAGACCCAGATCTGATTATTACTGGCTGACTGTATAAATGCACTTCTGGCCATGTAGTGCTATATTTATCTCTCCTTTGGCCTACAGACAAATTCATGTCATGATTCATTAACATCAACTAAGCATGGAAACAAACCTGTAGGTATTTATTGTTTTAATACAGCATATATAGTTTCTTTAAAATAAATTAAATGTGTGAGTTTAGTTTGGTAATATCTGTTTCCGAGGCAAAACTATTTCTATGAATACAGTTTTATCTGCTGTGTGCATATGGCCACTATTTGTTATAATTTTTAAAAATGGTTGCGTACATACATTTTTGTACTTTAGAAGAAATGTACTTCCTGCAGCTTGGTTGACTTCAGTTTTGTCTTAACAGACAGTTACATGCTAAAAGTTTGCATACCCTGGCAGAAATTGTGAAATTTTGGCATTGATTTTGAAATCATGCAAAAAAACTCTTTTATTTAAGGATAGTGATCATATGAAGCCATTTATTATTATATAGTTGTTTGGCTTTTTTTAAAATCATAATGATAACAGAAATCACCCAAATGGCCCTGATCAAAAGTTTACATACCCTTGAATGTTGTTGGCCTTGTTACAGACACACAGGGTGACACACACAGGTTCAAATGGCAATTAAAGGTTAATTTTCCACACCTGTGGCTTTTTAAATTGCAATTAGTGTCTGTGTATTAATAGTCAATGAGTTTGTTAGCTCTCACATGGATGCACTGAGCAGCCATGGGGAGCAAAAAAGAACTGTCAAAAGACCTGCGTAACAAGGTAATGGAACTTTATAAAGATGGAAAAGGATATAAAGAGATATCCAAAGCCTTGAAAATGCCAGTCAGTACTGTTCAATCACTTATTAAGAAGTGGAAAATTCGGGGATCTCTTGATACCAAGCCACGGTCAGGTAGATCAAGAAAGATTTCAGCAACAACTGCCAGAAGAATTGTTCGGGATACAAAGAAAAACCCACTGGTAACCTCGGTAGAAATACAGGCTGCTCTGGAAAAAGATGGTGTGGTTGTTTCAAGGAGCACATTACGACGATACTTGAGCTGGGTGGTCGCGTTGCCAGAAAGAAGCCTTTACCGCGCCGTTGCCACAAAAATGCCCGGTTACAATATGCCCGACAACACCTTGACATGCTGCACAGCTTCTGGCACACTGTAATTTGGAGTGACGAGACCAAAATAGAGCATTATGGTCACAACCAAAAGCGCTATGTTTGGAGAGGGGTCAACAAGGCCTACAGTGAAAAGAATACCATCCCCACAGTGAAGCAGGGTGGTGGCTCACTGGTGTTTTGGGGGTGTGTGAGCTCTAAAAGCACGGGGAATCTTGTGAAAATTGATGGCAAGATGAATGCAGCATGTTATGAGAAAATCCTGGCAGACAATTTGCATTCTTCTGCACGAAAGCTGCGCTTGGGACGCTCTAAGACCCTAAGCACAAGGCCAAGTTGACCCTCCAGTGGTTACAGCAGAAAAAGGTGAAGGTTCTGGAGGGGCCATCTGTCTCCTGACCTTAATATCATTGAGCCACTCTGGGGAGAGCTCAAACATGCGGTTCATGCAAGGTGACCAAATACTTTGCATGACCTGGAGGCATTTTGCCAAGACGAATGCAAGAATTTGGGGCCTCATAGACAACTATTACAAAAGACTGCACGCTGTCATTGATGCTAAAGGGGGCAATACACAGTATTAAGAACTAAGAGTATGCAGACTTTTGAACAGGGGTCATTTCATTTTTTTCTTTGTTGCCATGTTTTGTTTTCTGGTTGTGCCATTCTGTTATAACCTACATTTGAATATGAATCCCATAAGAAATAAAAGAAATGTGTTTTGCCAGCTCACTAATGTTTTCTTTAAAAATGGTACATGTATTACCAATTCTCCAAGGGTATGCAAACACTTGAGCACAACTGTAAAAATCACAGAAATACTCAATTTTACTCAAAGTTTTTTGGACATAGCAATGACTGCCATTTTTTTGAATCATCAGGTTTGTATACTCGAATACCGTATTCTTAATTCTTATTCCCACCTGGCCTAATTGCCAACATGCCAGATGTCCCCAGGCCAAGCAAAATAAACAGCTTGACACACTGTTTCAATTTTGGAGGAAATCAAAAAAAATATGTATATGAATTTATAGGGATAATTCATGATTCAATAAGATCAGAGTTGATCTTTGGGTGCATACTGCTAAGTCTGGAGCATTCTGGGGTGTGCTATCTGGAGATAGTTGACTTTTGTTTAGAGGGGTAAATTGTACCAAAGCAGGGTCACTGAAATCCAGTATCTCTATATGATTTTCATTAATAATATAAATATTATTATTACAGACTTCTTTGATGTCCATATAATGGAGTATAGCTATAAGAGTATAACATTTTAATGTTTGTAACATTTGAAAATTTCAGATTACTAAAAAATATTAGACAATGTGAGGACACTGACAAATCCTTTGCGGCAAGATGAAGTCGGCTCATGGTCCAGAGCAGCAAAAGGAACACTGCAGTGTGGATAAATATACACCTCTGGCATTTATATCTCATATATGAGTGAAGAGGCCTCATGAAATTGAAATAAGCCTTCCATCTATATCCATTTGAAGTGGCTGGGTCTAAAAGTAAATATATTCTCTGTGATGTTCAATTGCGCACAGCAGTTCTTCTGCTTTGTTCTATCCTTGCCTATATACTACTTTTTTTTT
>JAOYSI010005476.1:0-13520 GCA_025775065.1 Hiodon alosoides
TTCCATGGGGTCTAAGGGGGTCTGTCTGTGGTTCCATGGGGTCTAAGGGGGTCTGTCTGTGGTTCCATGGGTTCTAAGGGGGTCTGTCTGTGGTTCCATGGGGTCTAAGGGGGTCTGTCTGTGGTTCCATACTTTGTGTGCTTACAGGCTTTGCTGCGTTGAGCTGATACCCAAAGGCAAGAGTGGTGTGGTGATAAGAATAGAATTCTGAATAAGAAAATAACTGTTAATCTTAAAGAAAAAAAGAAAAAGAAAAATGCTTTAAGCAGATGCAGGAAAAGCAGATCTTCACAACGCTCTTTACTTAATTACAAGCAAAGAGCGTTTTTGAGAAGATGCCCGGTTTTTAGTAAATATGAAAGTTGCGTTTTGACAAAAGAAATAGTTCTCACTCAGAGTTGTGTTAGTTATGCTTTGACAGCTATTTTCTGGATTAGCATGACTGTAACTCGATTGTAAAGTGCCCCGTTCGCACCTGCTCTCTCCACACACTGTACGTGTCTGTAGTATATCCAATTACTGTCTGAAATACAATAATAAAGTTATTAAAGTAGGGAAACACATACATCAAAATCAGCCTCGCTTTTCTCAGGTGTTTCTCATCATTGTCTGATACAAAGCAAGGAATTGAATTAAGCCATAAAACATTATGGGCAAGCTGGGGAAAAATTGAATACTCAAATTTCTTTCAGTTCCCCGTTTGACTGAAGGCTTGTTGTGTTTTTTTACCTTTACGTCACCTATCTGAACAGAAAAATCCCAGAAACAGGTATTACTCCTTTTCCAAATGTATTTCCTGACGGGACATTACGCTTTGAGAACACAAGTAGAAGTGTACCCGAGAAACAAAGATCCCCGTCTGTGACGGCTTTCGGCTTCTGAGCAGACACGCTGAACAAGTGGCTCACACAGGGATGAAACGGCAAAGCAAGCTCTGACCTTCAGTGGAATTTCAGATCTGTTAGTCAGCATCACTTTCATTCTTCTCCGCTTTCGCGCAACTGAATGGGGTTCGGCTGGACCCCCCGCTGGGGTCTGCATGAGGCCTGCGGAGAAATGGGTCTTCTCCCAGTCACGGTTTCCTCTCTGCTCTCCGTGCTGCCTTGGCACCCTCACCACTGTTCCTCACCGAACCCTGAACCACTCGGGACCCAGGGCACTGTCGCCGAAGCCAAAACAACCGTCCTCCGCTCCACTGATCTGATGCCATCCGTTTGACAATTACACCACACTGCCTATTGCTGATCTCAGATTGGAGGCTTCCCTGGAGGCTTACACTCTTGCTACACTGCCGCCAATCACGGGCAGATGGAAAAATACATATGGAGAACAGGACTCAATTATTTTTTCAGCCAAGTGCAAAATATTTCGAGGAAATCATTGATGAATTTGTGAAGGAGAGAGTTAAAATTCTGTGATTTCATGAACATCGACGCCCATGAGAAAGACACCACTGTTATTAGGAGACTAAAGGTCTCCTGGAAGTTAAACACCATCGCAATACAACATGTTGTCTCAGGGGATATTATTTTCCTTCTTTTTTTGGGGGGGGTTGGGGTAATTAGCATGCAGTTCTATTATGTTCTCCAGTTTTGCTTAATTAGATATGCTTAACCTTGGTTTTCCAGTAATAAAGAGCTGGGAGCTTCAGTAACGAAATCATCAGCTGTGGGATTATACTGCAATGTCTCCAAAATTAGCATACATGATCTCAACACTGAACCTCAAGTACAGGGTCTAAGGGTTCCATAGGTTCCATAATATACCACGTTCATTCTAGTGGTATATTACATTTACACATGTAAAAAACATTCATTCTATTGGTATATTACATTTATACATATATATAATATTTTACAGGCAACAAACCCATGCATTTCACATCATTCCCAAACCACTTTACTAAGCCAATGTATACTTTGTTGTCTTTTATAACGTTCAAAGGTTCAAAGGTTCCTACAGAATTTGTTGGTAGTTTTCTCTTTTCAGCTTTCTTGACAAAAAGATTGACAAGCTGCTGGTGGGCTGTACCAATGTAACGTGCAACTTTCTAACACTCTCTGAATGTCTATATGTTTGTCAGACTGTTACCTGATCAGATGATTCGTTAACTGGCTCCCAAGCTGCTAATTAGGCCATAAATTCAGCTTTTTTCACACATATTATGAAAGGGATAACTGAAAAATTAGCATCAGGTGATCAAGCCGTTGGATTTGTGACCAAATGTCCCAGGAGGGGCTCTACATTTATACTTCGTAGGAAAGTACTTAACCAGTAAAGATGAAGTTACATAAATTAACAAAGTGTAAAATTATAAGACAAGTGAGACAGTTGGCCAAGTAAACAATAATAACGACTACATTACTAACATTACATCTAAGACGACTATGGACACAGTCTTTAATTTCCTTCGATGTGCTATTTTCTCATCATTCAGATCTGAACAGTAATGAATCACCACGACCAAAGCACCGGGATTGACCGCAACTCCTGGTGTAGATTGTATCATCTGCCAGTGTACAGCATGCTGCCAAATTCAATTAGTCCCGCTGACGTTCGAGATGGGGTGGCTTGACATCTCTGCACACCGCAGTCATAAGCACTTAGCCCTAGCGCAATGCTAACGCGAAGCGACGGGGAGAGAGAGAGGGGAGAGAGAGGGATCATCTGCAGCCCGTCAGTGTACCAACGGCAGGCCCGCGTGTGGCGGGACACTGGCTAATTGCCTGGGTATGGTTCTCGGTCTCCTTCCAGATCTACCCCCCCCCCTCCCCAAACCCTGAGGGAACCGTGACCCG
Organism: Hiodon alosoides; assembly: GCA_025775065.1. Lineage (NCBI taxonomy): Eukaryota > Metazoa > Chordata > Actinopteri > Hiodontiformes > Hiodontidae > Hiodon > Hiodon alosoides. Next base: position 2,799 of record JAOYSI010005476.1, read on the forward strand.
TTCGCATGGTTCCTTTGCAAACTCAACTCCTTTGCGTGCATCCATTTTGTGGTCCATTTATCAGCAAAAGAAGTTATTTCAGTCCCTTTGACTGCAGCTAATTAATCAGGCACTGCATTTCCTCTAACATTCTTTAGAAAATAAAAGCCGTCCCTTCTATTCAGATCCTTAATACGTATGTCCATGTATCATAGTACTCAAAGAGATCTTTCATTCAGTAAAATAACTAGGAAGATCTTATTTATGAAACACAGGCGTAGCAGGAGTCCAGTATTACAGCATATTACTCCTGATTAATTTTATTTAATGTACTCCATTCATGTGCACAGTCCATTCATTTAGCAGTGAATGTAGTAACACTTAGCCTAAAGTAACAAGATTTCGTACATTTTCAATTTCTTTGTAATCAAAGAGAACTGTTAATAGCATTGACATTGACTAGCCAATGGGTGGCAGAGAACAAGCCTCTGTGTAAAAAATAAAGACCACTCACTGCAAAGACCCTGACAAGGCCACCCGAGCGAAGGTTGCTTCTGATCCGAATTGAAATTGATTGTTAAACTCAAGTTCAATTTTGTTCCTGGAGCTCTGTGTGTATGTGCAGGGCTGGAAATGGAATCGACCTGCGAGCGGCGCGGCGGATTTAAATGGGGGGTGACAACGAGTGCGCCCCACAGTGGGCCCCACATCTGCATCACGACATCACAAGTTGCTTCCACTCGGCCTATCAAAAGGCAGGGAAGAAAAGCAGATTGACGCCAAAGGAAACTCTACGCAGCTACGTGTGACCAAAGGCCAACTGAGGGCCGAAAAACAGTGTTTGTCTTTGGGTGCGCCACCCTCAGGTGGGAGTCTCTTACTGATGTGGTGAACACGTCAATGCACGGATTTTTATAGCGCCGGATAATGTTTTCTGTATGAGGTTCTGTTCCTTTGTCAGAATTGCTTGTGTATCCCAAAGTGAATAAATTAAAGTGTAAGCCAGCTGTGACTTAATTACTCATTAATGAATGTTATTAATTTAACTAATACAAATTAACTAAGTTAACTAAGACATTTCCGTAGACATTTAATATGTCTGCCTGTAGGTGTTACATTCATGTCAGTGTCGTCTGTAAGATGAGAAAAAAAAATATTGGAGTGGTTAATTTGTGAATGTTTCAAACAGATTATTGCATTTATTAGCATAAAAAAAGACTGGCAAATTTGCCAGCTGTTGATCCGTAAAGCTATTCGTGATAGCTGATGATTTATAAGTTGGTCTAGGGTAATCAAATTGTTAATTATTAGTTATATTAGCTTTTCATACAAAAATACACTGAAAAAGCTTACAACCTACAAATCAAACTTTATTGGTTAATGCACTTATGAAAGCTAAATTATAAAATAATTCCCTGTCCCCAGGCAGTTGAGAGGACACCTCGGGAAAGGACCCACAGTACATATTGGATACTTAAGCGGTTCCGATAGCTCAGATGCTTCAGCACTATGTGTTGTTTGTACCACTATGTTGAGGGATGGTTATCAGGGCCTTACAGGTGGTTTAGGCTCTACTCTTGACACTAAAGATTAACCCCTTAATCTGAGAGGGGGAAAGCAGGGGAAAACACAATATGACTGTTTATGAGTAGAAGATACTTACATAATACAGTTATTTAAAGTGCCGTTGGTGGGTTTCCAAACTTTTGAGTTGGTCCCTTACTGTAATATTTTTAGTGGTGAAAAATATATATTATGAAAGAGAAATTGTCATAACCAGTGCGTGTAGTTTTTAATAACGCTTTTGTTTACTCTGGAATGAATAAAGTAACTGTTTAAAGGATATTGATTGAGACAGGAAGTAGAAGCACTGGAAAAACCATGCCAATCCCTGTTGTTCTCAGCAGAACTGTTGGCTGACACCAAGCGCCGTCGATGACAGACAAATCTGCTTCACTATACAGTGCATAACCTCTGTGGATATTCCGGATTCCGAATTTTCCCAAAGCATTTGGGAAAAAGTCTGAAAGCGATCCTTTTCCTAGAAGCAGTTATGTACAGATAACAGGCTATGATAACAGGCTATGACTGTAGTACGATGTTGGATGGATTCAGAGCTGGGACATTATAAAATAGCACCCCCTTTTTATCATTTTGCCCAGATCATCTTTTTTCACCTAAAATGCGTAGGACATTATTTGTTTCTGCGTGTCCCGTGTCCTTTTATAGCACAGATTGGTAAGCCCGTTCCTTTTGGCTAATTTATGGAGGAAGCGGAAATGTTCTCGGCCTGTCAGCAGAGGCTCCCAGGCTGGTATGTTGGACCACTGAACCGCCACAGTAGTCACATTCCCGTCTCCAGCGTTTCATCCTCTCTCTGTGGAGCCAACTACACAACCCCGCCCACCTCCACCCCAGTAATCCATCGCCATGTCTGGCTTGTCACCGTGTCTGGGTCTGTCACATTCTATCCTGACCCCTCTCCCCCAGCAACAGTTCCTGCTTGCTTTGAATGACACAGTGACTAAGAACTCTTCTCCAAACCATATCCCAACCTGGCCGTTTAATTGGACGCTCCCATCAATGAACTCACATTAGGCGATGATAAAGGCGACCTGCAACGGCAGCAAACATTAATTAACGACAGTAATATTTATTCTTGTGCCGGCATCTCTTTCAGAACCCCTCCACGTGACCTGAATGATGGTTATTTTGGTTTGTGATTGAGTGACCCTCCAGGGAATAAGAAAAGGTAAAAAGTACTGGTAGTGGAGATAGTGGAAACTAAACTAAGAATTATCAGCCATTGGTTATTTTATTTCAGAGTTTTCTGCACAGAGCTTATAATTTATTTGGCTATATTTATCCCTGTTGTAGTACATAGTTTATAAGCAGTGCATTAATGAGTCGTAGCCACCTTCTGTTCCAAAAAGTAAATTTTGTGTGTCAAAAAACTCATGCCATTCCCTTTAATTAAACAAAGCAACATCTTGTACTATCCAGTTGTAGATATAGGCCTGTAATTATTTTCTGCAAAGTGCATTCATTTCAGAGCAATTAGTCCCTGTTTAACACACACAAAGATCATAAAAACTTCCCTGACAGACCGATGTGTTCTGCTGTTGAGAGCCAAAAAACGGTAGGTCACACATTTGTTGGGTTAAAAAGTTGTAAACCTGTTGAGGTTTTGTAAATTACTGCCGCGTCTCCGTAACATAACATTACAACGCCGGAGATATAGTTCCTGGGCACGGTTCTCCACCGCAGTGGCCACGATGCAAATCAGCCCATTAAAACCAGCTTTGGAATGTGCGCAGCAAGGCCTGTGGAGAGGAGAATTTTTCATCTTTTAATGCCTCTGCAAACTCATCTGTTTCACCTAATTAGAAACACTGTGCGCGCAATAAAAGTCTGGAAGCTGTTAATTATAAAATATTGTGGCAGGAACTTCAGGAATGCCCATTAGCTTCCCGAATCCAGTAACGTATGGCTTTACGTGGGGCTGTTCTCCGGAACGCATACCCTGGAAACAGGAAAAATTCACAGTGCGTCCCTACTCTGTTAACAGGCTCTGCGATTGTCCATTCCCACCTGCGAGCACTTGCTGAATACTTGCCCTTTATTACGCAATTGAGACGGAGAGCACCTGCCAGCGTTTTCCTTCTCCATGATGCAACGGAACGCGTCCCACAGCAAATAGGCCACGCAGGATTCTTCAACATCACAATTGTTCCGCTCTCTTTCTTGTGTTTGGTCCTGGTCCTGGTCCTGGTCCTGGTCCTGGTCCTGGTCTTGGTCCTGGTCTTGGTCCTGGTCCTGGTCCTGGTCTTGGTCCTGGTCCTGGTCCTGGTCTTGGTCTTGGTCCTGGTCCTGGTCCTGGTCCTGGTCCTGGTCCTGGTCTTGGTCTTGGTCTTGGTCTTGGTCTTGGTCTTGGTCTTGGTCCTGGTCCTGGTCCTGGTCCTGGTCCTGGTCCTGGTCCTGGTATTGGTCTTGGTCCTGGTCCTGGTCCTGGTCTTGGTCTTGGTCTTGGTCTTGGTCTTGTTCCTGGTCCTGGTCCTGGTCCTGGTCCTGGTCCTGGTCCTTCTGTGAACTGGAGGCCTTTGGGGCCAGACCCACAAACATCCTGGGGCTGTGCCCTCAGCCAGTTAGTCACACCTGAGTATGGGCTCCCCCTGAGATCACACTCCAGTGGGAGAAATTAAGTCTAAAAATGTTTCTTTTGAGATGTAGTTCTTTTTTCGCCTGTGACTGAAAAGTACTTTTTCCAGTACAGAAGACCACCCAGAGGACGATCTCGTGTGTGCCCTTCGAGAGGTCTGGGCCTTGAACAAGCCTTCGCCTGCTGCCCAAGAGCTCCAGGACATTGTAGGCGTTGTAGGTGGGAAGGGAAAAGGCCTCGTTGGCTGAGGCGGTTTTGGAGGGGTTCACCGGAGTTGGACGGGGAGCAGATGACCCGCTGGGGTACCAGCGGAGGTCCTGGACTCCACGGACACAGACAAGGTACAACAGTGTCTTATCTTGCTGTTTGTGTTAGATATTCCAGGCTTCGGAAACATGAACAAACATGTTGGTGTTCTAATGTATTATTTTTTTTCCAGATCAAACTGTCCACATGTGAACATTAACTCCACATAGGGTCATTAATAAACTAGAAGATTACTTAAATCAGTTTGGGTGGAATTGATACCTTGGGAATGTCTCGTGCTTTCTTGCTCACCAGATGTTACATGAGTCCAACGGTAGGATTCCAGATGTTGAACAGCTATAGTCGGGATCTAAAAACAAAACATTAGAATAACAACATTTGAAGATCGTTTTACACGTGATTATTTTTTAAATGTGAACTTTTCCTTCTTTGGAATTGCTTCTATTCAACAACAGTATTTGACTGTTTTTAGCTCTGAAAGCAAACACAGCGCCGTTTCATAGACAAACGATCGGGAATTCTCAGGAATAAGGATATCTTTTGGAATTTCTATTACTTAGAAAGAAAACAAACCATTTATTTTTGTTTCATTCACTATGCCTTCGGTTAGTGCCGGTTTTCGGTTTCAGGCAACTTTAAAAAGACCTGAAATAGTTTTGATACAAAAATGATTTGTTACACATTGACAACATGACAGAGCCATTGCAGCAGCTGAATTTGAATTTTTTTGAACGATTTATTTTTTGTGATGCTGAATAACCTAAATTTGGGAATCTGGAAAGTTGATCATTATTAGCAATAACATACATAATAGTTTAATTGTGCTTATCCTACATCATATTTCATACAGATGTAAAATCATGTGAAGATATTTCTTATTAAAAACCTTGCATCTGTTCTCAGTTATCGTATCGCTCTGTCTCAAGTTAGAGACTGAACAGTTATGATTTTATATTATTCAAATTAAGTTTTGTTTTGCATGAACTAATTACAAGAAAAGGATAAGTTTATAACTACAACCCAAAATAAACAACAGCAAAATGAAAACACATAATCATAGTCAGTTCAATTTCGTATTTCTCATCACGTATGCTGATGGAAGATGAAAAAGGCCTATCGCATGCATATATATGTCGTTTTGAGTTTTACCCTCATTGCATCCCTGCTTAATCTGTAAACACATCAACGCTTTACGGAACAAAGACAGAGCTTTGTGACGCTTATCATTTCTTAATAAAGTTACAGAGTTTTGAGTCCATGTTACGGGCCGACCGCTGAGCGGATGAGTAGATGTCGTTGGAGGGTTCCAAGATCGACCCCTCCGTTGTCACGCGTCAGCGAGAGAGAAAGGAGAGGCCATCTGCACTCTCCATACTTTTTTCTCCAATTAATCGCTTGCCTGTGCATGGCGCATTTTGCGTGACATAAGAGAATTATTAAAATGCCACTCGTAATGAAAATGCACTCTGCAAATTAGAAGCAACCAAACTTACTTTTTTCCCATTACCTTTCTTAGAAATAAACAGTCCTTAACCAATTAAACGGCGGCGTGATAATTCTTTGATTTATTGCGTGCAGTTTAACATCCAAAACTCAGCTAACCCGTATTAAGGTCACAATCCATCATGTCATGCTTAGGAAGAGGGGGAGTAAGGGCTGTTGTATTATTTTCTTCTGATGATGGAATGAAAGAAGTATTAGCACTTGTCAACAAAACTGCTTACAACATAACATTAGCATACACGAGCTGCAGCAGCAATTTATTATTCTGACAACTTCACATTCGTCTCTACAAGCTTGTAAAACACTGTCAGCGGTGGATTTCAGACCGAACGGCAGGTGTGAATGTCGAGCTGCTTTGTTCTAGTTTCATTGCACGTCATAACAGGTACTCCTTAGCCTCATCGACACAGTCCGTAATAACTTAACAACACGCACACACTCAGAATTAATGAGCTGCAGCAGGGGTAGCCACTCCTGGGCCTGGAGAGCTGGAGGGTCTCATCTCGCTAAATAAGAATTACTCAAGAACACTATTTTTGTGTGCCTTTGTTTCCTGGATTAAAGTTTTGTTCATATCTCTCTCTCTCTCTCTCTCTCTCTCTCTCTCTCTCTCTCTCTCTCTCTCTCTCTCTCTCTCTCTCTTTCTCTCTTACTCTCTCTCTCACTCTCTCTCTCTCTCTCTCACTATTGTAGAGAAGATACAGACAGCAAAAGAAGAATGCAGTGGGCCCCCTGCACCCCACCCTAGGGCCGCCAACTGCAATGCCCGAGCATGGTGCAGGGCCACACTGCCCACTCCTCCCGTCACCCTGGCATGGGCCAGCCGCTGCTAACTGAAAGACGAGATCAAGCAGGTCCTTTAATTGGGATTTGGGACCGGGGGACACCATGTTGTTGGGGGGGGGGTATAATGGAGGAACAGAGAGGCCGTGGAGCCTGAAGATGGGAACGGAAGGCAGGGCTGCCCCAAGCTCAGCTCTTTGGTTTCCATCTCTCCCCGACGCCAGGGGGAGAAAAAACAAGGCAAGAAAAGAGATGAAAAGGGCAGGCCGCACCCGAGCTCAGCCAGCTGTTACTGCCAGCCGTCCAATACAGATGGCTTCAAGCGGGACTGCAAGTGATCTCTCTCCAATCAGAGGCCAGCCTCACAAAGTATTACCTGGCTTCTGTTGTGACAAGTGAAATCTGTAGCTGAACATCTTGCTTCCCATTCATTTGGTTTCATTTCTTTGTTGCTGCTGTAGTTGCCTTTTAATGCGGCGTTTTTGTTGGTGGTTTGTTCCATCATCAGTGGAGAGCTGGGGCCTCCTGCTCTGAATGACAGATTAGACGTTCTTATGACACTTCAGAGGGCTGGCGTGCTTGCTCTTGTGGAATTCTGGGATTTCTGCCTCCATGAAGGCCCGACGCTGTGGCTTTGAGATACCCCTGGGACCAGTTTCGGTCACATTACCCTGCCAATTTACCGGTCAAGTTGCCATGATGGAAAACAGCTCCTATTAGAATAAACTATCATATGCATTTCTGAGACAGCATTACGTTTTATGTGAATATATCAATCAGGTTTTATTTATGATACATCCCCATATCACTCATTTGCTGGTCAATGGCTATTTATATTTTTATTTTTGCCATGTTACCTTTCCATGTGTGTTGGGTTTTATGAGTCGCAGGCTTATCTGTCCTCAACTTCCCTGGCATCGGCTTCTCAGGGCTCGACTTCTCTGGCCTTGACTTCTCTGGCCTTGACTTCCCTGGCATCGGCTTCTCAGGGCTCGACTTCTCTGGCCTTGACTTCTCTGGCCTCGGCTTCTCTCGGCTTAGGTTTTCCCTTTCAACACAAGCAAAGTGACCCAGCGGATCAACAGTAAAAGCCTGTATAGGGTAGGCAGTGCATCATAGAAACACAATTAAAAACACACATTTTAATAGCAAACTCCTAAAATCAAGACTGAATATTCATTGCTGGCAGCCTATTTTTACAAACAGAACATAATTTATTCCAGATAATAAAAGAATTAAAATGGCATGTATATTTGCTGTTGGAACATTAAGGCACTGTATAAGAATACATGTTTAATAAATGCAATGCTCAGCTGACATGGTCATTAACGTGGATTAGAGTTTTGCCTCACTAGGGTTAGTGCCCAGACATTATTGGATACTGAAGCTTTTCGCCTGTCAGGCTATGATTTATTAGCAGGAAACGACAGGAACGAACTATATGTGAAAATATTCTGTGCACTGAATGGCCTGCAGGCTTCACAAGAATAACTGATTTATCAATATCAATGAATGCAATTTACAAGAACTTATGTAAAAAGATGTAGAACACACAGGCGTGGCTGGTGTAAAGACCGACTCCGCTCTGGAGAACATGGGGAGAACATGGGGAGAACATGGGGAGAACATGGGGAGAACATGGGGAGAACACAGGGAGAACGTGGGGAGAACATGGCAGAACATGGGGAGAACATGGGGAGAACATAGGGAGAACATGGGGAGAACATGGCAGAACATGGGGAGAACATTGGGAGAACATAGGGAGAACGTGGGGAGAACATAGGGAGAACATAGGGAGAACATGGGCCTTTCTGTCGATTAGTGTTTCTTTTACCCACCCACTGTAACACAGTGTACCCACCCACTCCTAACCTCTGAACACAAGGGGGGTGAGGGACAGAGGTGCCGTGAGAAGGCCCAGGCGAGCAGGGGCAGGAGGGGTGAGAGGCATTTGCAATTCAAAAACGTAATTTGGCGAAATGAAAATGTAACGCTGTGGTTCCCCTTTATTCAGTATGGCAGGCTCAGCCTCCCGCTGAAGCCAAGCACAGGGCATGGGCCCATTAATTATTTAACCTGATTCTGGCGCTTTATTATCTCACCAGCTGCTGACCCCAATGTGGACCAGCCAATCAGACATCTTCCTTTAACTGATGACCAAGCCATCAAAAACATACAAGGCATTGTTTTATCTAAATCCTAAACAACATCAAGAGAATTGCACCTCTCTCTTCACAAAATATCCTCAGGGTTTCAAGGGTTTGAAACAAAACCTCACCGGGGAGAGTTCCCATTAAAATCAACCCTATTTAACCGCTGTCTCCATTTAAAGAACTCAGCGATGGAAAGAGACTGGCACTAATGCCATGGTCAATGGTAACGGTGCACAGCTAAATGTTCTATCACACTTCAGTGCTGATTAACTCATCAGGATGTCCAGCAACTGACTTAAAACTGCTCTTAAAATGCAAGGCAGGCGGCCGGTATGTAAGGGATCGTGTGTGATCTATCTCCCCAAACCCAAGCGTCCCGGTCCATCCCCAAAGCCCGGTATATAAGGGATCACACGTGATCTATCTCCCCAAACCCAAGCGTCCCGGTCCATCCCCAAAGCCCAGTATATAACGGATCACATGTGATCTTATCTCCCCAAACCCAAGCGTCCCGGTCCATCCCCAAAGCCCGGTATATAAGGGATCACACGTGATCTTATCTCCCCAAACCCAAGCATCCCGACCATCTCTGAAGGAACATTAATAGAAAGCGGAGTTAAAAATTAAGACTGGAAAACAAATCTCTTTGTGGCTATGATGATACTCTGTGCTCACTAGATATATATATATATATATGTATTGCTGGGAAGAAACAGAACAATAAGCCAGGTTTTCACACAAAGATATCTTTTGAATGAATCAGCTTACCATACAATGGATGCTCACATGATGCAGAGTGCAGAGCGTAACTAAGCAGTAAAGTTTCACTGTAGGGTTTGTAAATGCTTTATGCTGATTGTTTTTTTGACTGAGGTTGTTAAAAAAAAAAATCAAAGCAAATCAAAAGACTCCTCAAAATCAGAAACAGCACAAAAAGAGTACGCCGGTTGGACTTCCTGCACGTCTGGAGAGACAGTTAAACTAACTTCCTGTGCCTTAGTCTGCAGGTAGGGCCGGGGAAAGGTAATATATCGTAGCCAACTCCAAACTGACACTAATTTCCTGCGCCAATACAGCTACGCGCAATCTGGTATCTACAGGAGCTGGTGCAATGCTTACGCCAAAGACAATTAGATCTACGTATAACGTAAATGAATAAATGATGTACTTAGTAATGTTTTAACACGGACTCACAGAGGCTTCCGTGGTTGCCGTCCGCATCATTCACTCCCCGGGTTTTGAGTTGTTTTGCTGTTCGCCTTTTGTCCCCCGCCGGCTGACGGCTCTCCCAACACAGTCTGGCTGGAGATAGAGATATTCAGATTGTCAGTATAAACTCTCTCTGTTTTCTTTTCGCATTTCTTTCAATGCCAGACTTAGGGCATACATTTTTTATCACCTGCTAGGCTATGAATAAAAGATTTAAAACTGGTTGGGGGGGGGTTAGCCTAATGCATGAGCAGCATAGATTCTGTATACATAACGAAAGGCAGTTTTCCTCATTTTAACATCGGCATTGCTGTACAGATGTGAAGTTACAATAATTAGCCAGATGTACCGGAGCACCTTATCTGGGCCAAAAAACCTTATCTTTTTAAAGAATTACCTCTCAGGCGACTCAAGCCATTGGATTCAAGCTGTTACTTCTTTCAGGTGACAGCCCTGGTAAGAGTTCAAGCTGTTACTTCTTTCAGGTGACAGCCCTGGTAAGAGTTGGAACTAACAGAGCCTGTGGAAAATTCCTGAAATTTGACAGTTTCATGGTTATTTCACCTGCTGGATTCAGCACCCTCACCCTGGATTCTCTCTCTCTCTCTCTCTCTCTCTCTCTCTCTCTCTCTCTCTCTCTCTCTCTCTCTCTCTCTCTCTCTCACACAC
>JAOYSI010005477.1:0-45640 GCA_025775065.1 Hiodon alosoides
TATGTAAATTTGATTTTGTACAATATGTGCAAAATTAAATTCAAAACTACTTCTGCATTGTGTCTGCGTGGTGTGCCAGCGTGGTGCCTTGGGTGCCCCCCCCCCCCCCTTGTATGTGATGCTCTGCAATGAGCGACTGTCCTATGGTGGGCTGTTCCGCAATTGGCAGCAATCGGCCACTCAACATTACCGGCCTGAAATAGCCCCCTACCTCCCTGAAGTGAGAGCGACCACAGGGGTTTTGACTTATCATCTAGGGAAAATAACATTAGTGAAATTCCTGGACCCTCCTGTTTGTGAGGTGTGAAACGTTTGAGAACATGGGTGTGCAGCTAGCGTTGAGGGAGTGTGACTGCCGTGAATTGGTTCGCCTTGCTGATTTGGTTCTGAATGGCATGATCATAATCTTGCCCCAGGTATTCAAAGAGAATGGTTTTGAATAATTAACCTAAAATTTTAATTTGAAAAAAAATTACACTGAATGGAAAACAAGGCATTTAGAAGGCAAATCCAACCAAAGCAGGAGCATAACGCTAAACCATCAAGGCTTTTTTCCTTTTATCAAGGTTATGGGTTTTAATTAAACAACCAGGTAAGAAAAATGCAAGAAACAATGATCAGGGATGCTCCACATTCCCTTGAAGCTTCTTTAACAATATGAGATTTAACAAATAACCATAGTAGACTTCCCTTGGAGTCCCTGTTTGTCTTGTTTAAGATTCATTAAAACCAATCTAAATGTATCCATCTCATGCATTGCATCATTATCTCGTACTGTACTGTGTAGAACTTTTTTGCATTTTTATATAAAATGTATGGGCCTTTATAGCAATAGTACGTACTGACTTGTTGCCTTTGACCATATGACTCTTTTCCATTTAGCACGGCAGATTAACTGACGGCGTCTGCGCAAATGGCATTATATTTTAACTGAACTTATACTGAATATATGGACAAATTCAAAATTGGCACCTTCTTTGAATAGACTGTTCACAAAAGAAACCGTAAAAATGTACATAATGTTTTAAATTCGTTTGTAGTTGAAAATCACTCAAAAATGTTTTCTTACAGAACTTTTAAAGTAATGTATTTGTGTATTTGTGCTCTCAGTTTGATGGTGGACCTGCACAGTCCTGCATTCCTACACATAAAAACATATTGAAATGCTTGGGTAGTAAGGCTCAGTTAAACTATTTTGCACCAGACTACAAATTTTGAGATTGCTGTGTATCTTAAATGTGACGCTACTGAGACGCACTGACTTAGAAAGGCCACAATGTATGCTTCTGGTATTGTTTACATCAGTGGGTGGTGGTTATTACAGTTTTGTGGAAATGCAGGTAGTAAGCAAGGGAAAAGCCAGGAGTACTTTCAGAGACCAGTGTAGGTTAAATGCGGTATGATAATGTTATTATGCTAGCTGTTTCTCACTTCATAGAAAGACAAGTGGTTAGAAGAAGTAAAAATAAATGAATAAACAACCTTTCTATATTCTGTGGATGTAAAGACAATTTTGAAGTCAGTACCCCATCCAACAGTACCATGCTTATATAAACACAAAGAGTTCAGTGAAACAGACATTTAAGCAATAACAAACAACCCGAACTGAGGTGCGAATATTACTGGCTTTGAAAAAGTAGGTATGCAGACTTTTAGGCTTTGGATTTCAGCAAATCCATGGCAACATAACATCTTCCACAGACCTCCCCAACGGACACAGCAGACTGCATTCACACAGCAATGGAAGTCCTACCTTTGGTGGCGACTCGGACGCAATCGATTTTCGTCTCCTGTGGTAAATAAAGAAAATTTAAAAAAAAATAGAGGAAAGAAAATGGGGAAAGAGAAAAGAAAACTGTAAAATTGACGGATGTGGTGACCGGACAGAACTGCACTTTGAGGAGTCATGGGTGTCAAAGAACCGTAATTTCACAGTCACGAGCACTCTCCTTCCCCGATCTGTCCAACACCCTGAGTGTAAAATGCAACAGACTGGCAACCTGGAACAGTTCTTCGGATCAACAGATCCATTACCATTTACTTGCCAGCTGACAAAGAGCCCCCTCCGATATTGTGCGCAGCCTCCAAATTGAATGGAAACATGGTGACCTTGAGTACTAGCACCCCACCTCCCACTCCCTCATTTCTAGTACAGCGATAGCTTTCAACGCCATGTTGGGCACTTTTTGCAGAGGCGGTGGTGCTTTTTGGACCTGCCGCAGACAGAGTGCTCTTACATTTGGGCCTGTAATCGCTGCTGGCGCAGACATGCTTTGGCTTGTCACCGGCAGACAGCGTGAGAGCGGAATGAGACGATAGGAGCCAGGAGAACAAGCCACGGAGGAAACACAAAACTAACTGTGGATATGCTGAGTGAGATTGTCCCAAGGGACACCGCCAAACTCGCTTTGGTGTCAACCGATTGCTTTATCAAAAAAATAAAAAAACTGCCCATGTTCACAAAATGTGCCAATATGAAGGAGGTGGAAATTCCAACATTTCTTATCCAACAAATACGGAGAAAATAGCACCTTACAGAAATATAGTGATATAGATATTCATGAGTTACTTTAAATGTATGTAGTTTAAAAGCTTACATTTTCACTGTAGGCCCAGATAAAATTTAAATGATCTTTTTGATCAGAAAATGATTAGCTATCTGAATATATGATGCCTATGTTATAACCACTCAAATGTTTCAGAATAAATTAGTTAGATAGGTAGCTAACATGGTGCCAAATAGTTAACTAGTTTTAATTATGTTTTATGGTTACCGTTTGAATATTAACAACCCCTATACAAGTTAATCATCCCCAAAATCTAAAATATTTAAGAAAATTGATACCCATTGGTGCATTCAGACTTGGATTTTCAAGCCTTCTAGCCAATGCATAGGAATGGGGGTCGAGCTGTGGAGCATCTACCAATTAGAACGGGGACCATTAGTGTCGGTTTATCACGGTGTATGGAAAGGAGAATTCTGACAGTGGAGCCATGGTGGTCTGTGCAATTCTGGAATAAGTCCCTCAGGCTAAGCAGTCCAATTAATTTCAGCTGTATTATACAATTGTTTGAAATGCAATTTTTGAGAGAAAAAAAATATGTGCTTTTCATTATAGCCAATTAGCATTTAAAAGAGGAGATTAGTGATAGTTATAATTTCGATTTACTGCAGCTTTTAACATTGTTCAGACAAACTAATGTAGCTCTAACTCTAAAGAGAGTTAATATCTGTATACTTAAAGTTTGCCCCTGCAAAGGCCTAGTCTTTAAACTAAGAATCTGGCTTTGTCTCCTTCTCCTGTCATCACATCAGAACAAATAGATTCTGAACAACCATGGAGTCGTTAACATGTGGATCTAAATCCCACAATTGTTATGCATTTGTCACGTTTCGTGCATTTCTGACACAGGGTTTCCTGATGTTTGCCGAATGGCAAACATCTGTATAATATTTCAGTTCAATTTTCATTAAAATACACAATTTGCAATGAACCTTGAAACATTTGAAACACGCTGTGGATCATCAAGGTTTAAACTTAGTTCAGGGTTTGAACAAATTTATATCCTATTGGAAATAACTTTCCTGTTTGGGATTAACTAAAACCAGGCTCATTCCAGGGCAGTATGCTAGGTATATTTATGTTTACTTTAGGCTTAAGATCACTAGTTCTGACCTTATTCAACTGGACATAAAATCAAGATTTATTTTATAGATAATTATGATTCAACCTTATTTGAATAAATGATTGGTCTATAAATATACTGTCACTGTTTGCATTTCACTGATTTGATTTCTTGGTCGCTTTGTGAAGGATCTGTAATTACAAAGTTTGTCCCTAACAAAAAGTACATAAGTGACAATTTGGTTACACTAAAAATACTGACATTTGCTAAAACAATGAATTTCAACTATTATACATGTCCAAATGAAACTGTTATTGGATAGTACTTTAAAGCTTAATACAGTCAATACAGCTCAAAATTTTACTGCATGTTTTACTAACCCATCAATTTGTAGCAAATGCATTAAGAACAAGTTATGCACAACAACAATAACAATCTACAGTGTCCATAATTTTTTAATTAGGGTAATGATGACGCTCGATGACGCTAATTGAAATCTTTCATAATTTAACATCTTTGCAGTTTTACATCACATATACATACAGTAATGTGCAAAAGTCTTAGGCACCCTAGCTTTTTTTTAAACATAAATTTAGTCTTTGATATTTATATTTTGTCTTCTGCACTAGTGTGTAAGTAGAAATAAACTAATTTTACATTTCCAAACACTCATTTTCCGAAAGAAGACCAAGGAGTTCTGCAACATATGGTTTTGCCTCCATAGATGATCTCAACATCATCAAGGCTGTCTGGGATTACCTCGACAGACAGATGCAAACGAAACAAAGTCTGTAGAAGAACTATGGAAAGTTCTCCAAGATGCTCTCCAAGATCTATCTGCCTATTGTCTTACAAAAAATATATATATATAATTTCTTTATTTTTTTCAGAAAGAAATATTGATCATGATATAGGTGAAAAGGTTAAAAAGCTGTCTACTTTTATCAAATTCCACTCCCAACATGAATTAATCTCTGGCTAGCCATGTTATACAGCGATAATAGAAAGTAACCAAGGGCTACTTTAGTTCAAATTTTGATATCCCACAAAAGGGTGACTATAGATGGCAAATGTACATTGCTGTTAGTCCCACATCTGTGCTCAATTTGTGTCTGACATGTTTGTTGCAACTGGTTTTAGATCTTAGCAACCATTTGCGTTATGGTCCTGTGATCATCCTCCTACCAATGTTTGTTGCAATTGAAACGATACGGTTTGTGAATTAACTCAGAAAAAGACTAATTAAGACTTATTATGGATGGATCATAGACAAATAACATAAACCCTCACAATATAAACATAAACCTCACGTAAGTTCCTTTTCATTATTGCCCCAAAGCTCTTTACAGAATGTTCAATTATATTTCAACGATCCCTTTTAATTTTTGATTATTACTGAGGCTGTTGGCATTAGGACTTAATCCACTTTCTAAAATAATTATTCAAGTATGCGGGGAAGAAAGAATGGTATGACAAAGCTATCCTCTTTCCATAGCCTTCTTGGAGACAAACATGACAATAATAGTCCTTCAGATAAGTTTAAAAGAGGAGTCATTTTGTTTAACTATTATTGCTAAGTTAGAAACCCCTCAAAAATAGTTGGAACATTCAAATCTGTGGTTTAGCTTAATTCATACACACTCTTTGGCCAGTTTATTAGGTGCACCACCCTGTACACCCTGCCTCGTAGCAGTGGCTTGCTATATAAAGCAGACAGACTGGCATTCAAGCATTCAGTTACTCTTTGATTCAATGTTAGAAAGGGCAACATGAGTGACCAAAAGGACTCTGAGAGGCGTTTGATCAACGGTACAAGGGGTGCTGGTTCTGTACCCCAGAAACAGCAGCCCTCCATAAGCATGACATTCTCTAGGATTTACAGAGAATAGTGTGACCAAAAAAGTAAAATCCAGTCAGCAGCAGACCTGTGGACAAAAACAGCTTGTTGATGTGAGGTCGAGGGAGAATGGCAAGAGTTGGCAAATAAGTGCAACAATCGTGTGCAGACCGACATCTCAGAACACACAACTCTACATTGCCACTCCTATCAGCTAAAAACAAGGAAAATAAGAAATGGCTCTAGTGGGTATGCTATCACCAACACTGGACCCTGTTGCTTCATGTGGTTGGCAAGACAAGGATTTAGCATAAGCAGCATGAGTCTATAGGCCAATCCTGGTGTTAATGGTACGGTGACGTAATGGTGTGGGGAATCTTTTCCTGGTGAACGATAGGTCTCTTGATACCAACTGAGCAACTTTTAGGAGTTAATTCCTGAATCAGCATTCTGTAGAACAAGCGCCTTATACCAAGCTGCCATGTATACAACCTTTTATCATTAGAACTGACAGCCATTTTACAAAGAAAGCCACAGTAAGCAGCAGTACCCACCCAATTGGCGGTGCTGACAGCCTGGTAATAGATGCTGTAGCTCTTGTGAGGGAGGAGTGGGGCGTTCCAATAGCCGCTGTAGGTCTTGTTGTCTCCGATGCTGAAGGGCTGGGCTGTCTGAATACCTGCCGCGGGGAATTCGGCGGTGAAGTAGTATGGGGAGTTGAGCAGGGTGGCATTCTGGAAGTGGATTGGGACGGGGTAACAACGTAAGATCTCCGCTGCTCCTCTGGCTCGACGAGGGCGCTCCTCCTCGACCACCACCTGATACACACTGAGAAGGAAGGAGCAAGGAAGGAGTAGTTACTATGAGATACTGTTACTACTATCCTTTACAAGTGTCTTTAAAATGAAATTACAGGAATTCTCTCCAGGATTAATTTGTTCTTAATATAGTTTGGTTGTTTTTCCACAAAATAAATAAAAACAATCAAAAAATGCACTCCACAATATAATACAATACAATATTGAATGTCTTGTAAACCATCAAGTCATGAATATAAGAATGTGCCATGTGTATTTGTTTGTTACGTGGCAGAAAAAAATTATTTAAACAGACCCTAGAAACTAGCCGAAAGGGGCAAAACTAAGAGGGCAACTCAAAGCCAATTTGCACCTGAGTTAAATGACACTGATTTAATGACATGGTTTTATACTGGCCAAGGGTCTCATTCTGCATGAGAACAAGTAGGTTTAATTAACTCAGTAAAGCCTGCAGCATGAGCCTGAATTCAGCTCAGAGCCAGAGACCGCTATCTAATTTATTGTGAGAAGGCAGAAGAGCAATATCCCATCTATATGAGATTTAAATTGTACAAAATAAAGGGCTATCTCATGAAATTCCAGGCTTTTCTTTCTATTTCAGGATATTACAACATTGAACCCTGGCCTTTGAAAATGTATATTTGTATGCGGGTGAACAAAATAATTATGTACCAAAAAATTCAGTCTGAATTAAATGAAAAAAAAAAAAAAAAAAAGAGAGAAAATTTTTTTAACCTAAAAATAAGCCTAAAAAATATCTATTGTATTTAAAATAAATAACTATTCAGATAGTGGAATACATTTTTGTTCTTTCCAAAGCTGACATTAAAATTAAAGGCGTAATATTAAGAGTGGGCCTTTGTCAGGACACAATGGGGATCGCAATGGCACCAAGTAGCACTGGAAATAAGACACTATCTCTCCTCTGAGCAAATTAGCACCCAATCTAGTTGCTGTTGAATAATTGAATCAACTAAAGGTCAAATAGCTATTTCATTTCCCCTTTCTCAACGTCCTGTCTTTAAAAAAAAATTATAAAATGGTGAAAAACTATATGCCACGTGAATGCAACCACACAATGTACCTTTACCTTCTGAAAAAAAATGTCATAATATAATGAACTAAGAAGACGCAGACTTATTGGGTTTCGCAGTAGGAACTGCTCGGGGCACAGCCAAAAGTTTGCCTCGATCAAAGTGTTCTCATTATTCTAAGTTTTCTGAGAATGGAAAGGAATAATTTACTTCAATACTACTGTACATTTATCTATGTCAGGTTAAATTAATGCATTCAAATTTAATACAATTTTTCGCCAAAAAGGAAAATCTGCTGGTCTAAGAATTGCTTCCGAGTGCATGTCCATTACAAATACATTTTGCAAGCTTCCAATACAAGACCTGACATTAATGCTGAAATATAAGGTATATTCATTATATTGGAATACTGGAAGAAAAGCCATGAAACATCAGCTCTAATATTAAACTAAGCACTTAATATAACCCCAATATTCTCTTACTGACATCACGTTTAGGGAGCATGATTTCTGTAATTAGTTCCACATTATCCTTTATTTAATTGAGATTTTTAACAGCCATGCATGAATTAACTCATTATAATTAATAGGATCTATCAGTACTACACAAAGCTAATTTTATAATTTACTTATTAATTGTTTTTTTTGGGGGGGGTTTTGTACGTAAAAGGAGAAAAAGTAATGTACTATGTAAGAGTGGAATAAATCAATAATGACATTCTGTGTTATCTTAAATCAGTAAGATAAACAACATTCTCGATATTTTATATTCATAATATCCATTATCATGATATCTTTAATCAGATAAACTGTCTTAATCGTCCTCTCGTTTTAGGAGGCAATTAGCATCATGTTGGTCAGAGAGCTACACCAGAGTTTTACCAGAGTAATATTAATAACTTTAATTTGGTTCATCAAACAAAAGATGTGGTAAAACACAAAATTCTGTCCTTTCACCAAATTTCTAAATAATTTAACTGACAAGGTTTTTTTTCAGTCAGATGTGGCAAACTTTCTGGTCAAAATGCAGTGGTTAATTTTGGAGCACATTAAACCACCCAGTCAACACTAATAATACCGTCAAGCATGGTGGTTCTTGACATATTCTATCCTGTCACAGGGATTGAGTGGAAAAGGGATATCTCCAAGCAATTCCAAGAAGAAAACTGGCTTCAGTCTGTTAAAAACATGTGACATACAATAAGCGAGTCACCTTTCAGCATGGCAAAGACCCAAACCAAAGGCTGAAGCTACACTTAGTATAATAATAATAATAATAATAATAATAATAATAATAATAATAATAATAATAATAATTCCTACCCGATCCCTATTTAGAATCTAAAGCAAGACCATCCATAAGCAA
This sequence comes from Hiodon alosoides, assembly GCA_025775065.1. Taxonomy (NCBI): domain Eukaryota; kingdom Metazoa; phylum Chordata; class Actinopteri; order Hiodontiformes; family Hiodontidae; genus Hiodon; species Hiodon alosoides. Next base: position 8,682 of record JAOYSI010005477.1, read on the forward strand.
TGTCCTGCCAACCCAAGAGGCCATGAGAAAATGTGTCAATAAGACTTATTCGGGACAAATTTTTGCCTTCTGAATTGCAGTATTCAATACAAGATGCTTTCACCCTCGCTTTGAATACTTATGTAATCCAAATACCAGTTTTTATTTTGCTGACATCTAACTTTCACCCATATAAGTGTTAATTTTAAAAATTCAATTCTTGAATAAAAATACTGCATAAATAATTTGTAATTCAATGAAATTGGGTATCACCGGAAGAGGGGTGAATACTTTTGCTAGGCTTCGCAAATATTTCTTACTTAAATCTTTGTTGCTCAGAAGTTTCTAAATTGGAAAACATTACACATTTTTACTATGTGTAGCATATCATAAATAGTCAGACTGCATCGGATATTCAATACTTTTTTTTAATTCAATTTTCCTCTCTTCCAACCCTTTGGAGATTAGATCTGTCAAAAATTGCTTTAGAATATTAGGCAGGTTCCATGAATGTGTATTGTGTTCTTTCAGCCGTGACTCATTACGAATCACTTCCTCCGTATCAATGAGTCCCTTTTGCCCTTTGGTGTGTGGCTCAACACAATGCCACACCGCTATTTAGTGATAAAACCTCATGTAATAAAATATTAATTACAGTTGAGAGGCTTGTGAAGAATATGAAGTTAATCACAATCCCATGCTGGGAACAAAGGGCAATGTGGAAACTGTCAAGGCAAGAGGCTCTAATGGTGAAAATGTGGAGTTTCTAGATTATTTTCACCAGATTTAGAGCCTACTTAAAGGCCACCCATAACTTTAAGGAGCTGTCAGAGAGTTTAATTATGGGCCATATATCCCGCAGGACCTCAACCCCATGCAACAGCTTCTCTTCTAAGGCCAAGGTGCATTCCTTTTTACTAAATGTATGGAATATTAAGGGTGCAACAAACAAAAACAGTTTTTTTTCCCACCGCTTCCTGGAATAAAAGTTCCAAATCCTCTGTAAGTAGCTACCGTACCGCTTTGAACACTGCGGCTTAAACAATGATGCGGCTGATTTATGGATTTTTACGGCCTAACAAGCTTCATGCAGCCAAAACATTTAGCCTCATCACATCGGACCAATTAAATTACCGAACAGGTCACAGTGGACCAATTAAACTGTTCGAATTAAATCAAACGCACTCACACTAAATTCTTCAGATCAGTCATTTTGCCTTTATGCACACACCCTCATCATGGAAAACACACGAAGAAATGCATATGATGCAGCTTTTAAGTTAAAGGCGATCGATCTGGCTGTCGAAGAAGGAAATATAGCTGCTGTAAAACTGTATATTTTATTTTTTTAACCAGCCGTGTTACAGGCACTGTTCGGAAAAAAGCATTTACGTTATGTATTTAATTAAAAGTTAAAAAAATCTTTCTGTGTAAATATCTCATGTTACAACGTTGACACCTGCGGCTTATAGACAAGTATATATATATATATTGACCTATATTGATACAATTTTTTTTTTCTTTTTAAAGTTAGGCTTATATTCAGGTGCACTCAATAGTCATAGAAATTACGGTAAATATAGGCTACATATCCATAAATATATATTTTATAATCCATAAATGTTTATTTATCAAAATTGAGAGGAGAAGTCTGAAATCACAATACAAAACATAACTTAAGTAAACGGACAAAACAACTTTTGGTGATAATGCATCATCAGGCTTAAAATTTTGTTTTTCATCACAGTAAATTTGAGTTCAAGCATAATATCTGTCAGTAGATGTATTCATTAATAATTAACCAAGGGTCTTGGGCTGAACTGTATTTTTATTATAAATTATTTAAAAAACAACCCCAATAAAGCATCTTTCAGATACTTCTAAACTCAGTAAAGCGTATCCATTATTAAAAAAACAATTTAATTAAACATATTGTTCTTAGTTAAGGCCTTAGGACATTAAATGTCCTCAGGAATTGTAGTGAAACGGAACACGTCGAATAAATTAAGCCAAAATGGTAACTTTTTCTTTAGATATTTTTAATGATATTTTATAAGAAGAAAAAAATTAACTCTTTGTTAATAATTTAATAATTTATCCTATATGTCTTAATATTTAATACTCAATTAGTTTGAGAAAGGCATTTCAGCAAATATTTATACCTGCTTAACTAAATGTAAGAAACTACTGATAAGAATATGCCTAGTTTTCCCTCTGGCAAGTTAGAAAGTGCCGATGGCAAAAGACCTCTCTGCTTTCATGGTATAGCCTAGCTTTTAAACATGATCAAGTTACAGTCCAAACAAGATCTATCTTTAGTCAAGTTGAATTTTTGCTTGAGCCATCAAGTCATAATTTTTGCCTTATGAAAATATAAATGTATATATTTAAGTAATTCCAATAACAAATATATTCTGTATAGATGGAATGCCTGTGATAACTTGATTATTTCCTCTTCTGGAAACTCTAAGCTCTTCTTTGCCTTCAGAGATGTTTAGGTGCATTCCGGGTTAACTGAAAATTAGATTTCCAATACAGTGACTTTACATTATGGAATGGGAATGTGGTTAAACAAAACATTTCCCCTGCAGTTTTTATTGCTCATTGGCAAAATTGTGGCACTTTTCCATTTAATGCAACACTAACCCATCCCACCCAGACCCATCAATAATGGTTCTTAGAGAGTAAATTAGAGCCATTAAAAGCTCACTATGTCACTACTCGTGGAAGCAAGGAATTCAAATCTAGTCCTTAGCACAACATCTCCCTGATCGCAGAACTAGAACTAGAACTGCCTTTCTGTTCGATCCTTTACATTAGGTAATAAGTAAAGGAGAAGACCACAGAGAGACATCCAAGATATTCATCTGAAACATATTTGGCAAAGAAAAAAAAGACAAGACAACATACCGTGCATTATCATTTAGCCACTTTAAACCCCATGTGGAAGTAACCGAGCTGTTAAAAAGGCGGGGAGGTTCAGGTAAGCTATGAGGAAAGCTATTTAAAATGGGCTACCACTGGGGCCAACAAGTTAAATGAATGTTCCTGTGGAACTTGTGTAACCTGAGCTGATTCTAATTAGGGCTCCTGGAACCAAGTGGCTAGATCGATGTCAGTGTGCCAGTCATGTGATAGCAGCTAATTACTGCAGTTTGACTCACCATTGATTGAGTGGTGACCTGAAACTCAGATTCATTTTTCATGTACTCTGATGGGAGATTAACTTTCCTCTAGCTTGGCTAAAGAAATAAGCGTTGAAATCTCTTTTCTCACTTTAAAGTTAAATCTTTTCATCTTGGTTGTTGATGCCGTTTGATTGGATGGGACCACCCTGCTCTGGCTCCTCATGGGGGCACCGTATTAGCACTAAATCAGCCAAGGCAGACATCCCCTGACTCAGAATCTTAGCTCCAGTGTTGTTTAATCTTTAAAACACGGAGTTGGGGCCTCTCAGCTGAATAACAATCATAATTCTAATTTAAGCATATGACGACATCATATCAACTCCTGCCTTCCACCTGCCAGATGCATTCTGGGGATTTCAGGTGAGTTTTAAGAGGGGTGTTAGGTCACATCTTTCTGAAGTGAACCATAGCCCAATCCAGTGCCCTTTTCATTGCTTTTATTTACATGAGAGCTGCATGCTGGGAATCAGGACTAGCTTCGGCAGCTTACTATTGTAATGTCTCAAAAGGTTCACGATATCCCCCTGTCGTGTAGGCGCTACAGTTCCATTCCTGTGTAGCAGGAAATGTCAAAAAAAGGTTTTGCCTGTGTGTTTTTCTGCTGTGAGTAATGTCCGGGGAAAAAAAAAAAAAACCTCCCTCACCTCCCTTAGCACTCTTGTTTATGTCTAGATGCGATCACCAAACGGTCACAAAGGAAAATCAAAAAAATATTTTTTTGCTTTCCATGTAAGTTGCTATTTATATACATACGTTAATAAATAAACTCACTCATTTCTTACTGACCTCTCTGGAGGTCTAGTGTTGCCCAGGATGGCGCACAGATACGGCAGTGGGACAATCATGGACTGAAAGAGCTTTTTGCCACATTTTTCCTGTCTCCCCAACTTCTGCTTCTGCTTTTTCTATCTGTGGCCATGACAGCAGCACGCCATACTCCCCCGTGCTAGTTTCTTTGTAAGAAAAGGTTATTCTCCGTAAGAAGGCAGTAGCTGCAAACATCCTACTCAGCGGATGAAAGGGAATGATACGACAGAGGTGATCTCTGCCAAAAGTGTATGGGAGTGTGCTTCTTTTTTTGGAGTGGGTTTGGCCTTTGGTGGAGATGATAACATAGAAAATGTGCTTCATTCAATGGCTGGGATGATGCTGGAGAGAGCATCCCAAATCGCCTTTCTCCACAGCTGCGTGTAAACGCTTGTCTTGGCAAACAGTGCAAAGAAGGAGATTCTGGCCCTGCTGAGGGAGATTTCAAATACGAATGTAACACAACGTGACTGACAGACTGAGCACTAATCCTGTTAAAAAAATAATAATAAAAAAGTACCCCCTGGTAAAAACCATTGTCAGAAATGTATGTTGTCCTGCCAGGCAAGCCTTCGAATTATGTTTTTCATTATGCAATTTCTCTGAGTAATGATGCACACATACATAAAGCCGGACGCAGTTGGAATTGACGGGGTTTGGCAACGTGGCAAAATATTTTCTCATGTTAAAATAAAGCAAAAGATCTCCTAATTTGGACAAAAATAAATTTCCACCTGTTGATCCGATCTTTGATGGTTTTACACTTTCTCTATATATCACAAAAAACATCTGTTATTTCAAACTAAAATATCAGAAGCTACATATCTCTGCAAATCCGATCTGTATAGAGGACCGTTTCATAATGTCAAGCTTCACGCTACAGTAACCACGTTCTGTTTCGATTACACAGAGCATTCTACTCGGGGAGTTAAATTCACTTCCGCCCAATGGGTAACAGCGACACCAATTGAAATGGTATAGAGTTCCGTGTAGCCTAAATAAACCAGATGTATAAAAGGATACATTTTTATCTCAAGCAGTGAAAGAAATTGACACGGGCAACAACATGCTATGGAATTTGTAAAGCCCCTAGAATCCTGCAGTTCTCCAGCAGTTCGCCTATTCACTATTACAGAAGACAAGTCAAAAACATATCATGCTGAAACCGTTTCAGGACCTTTTTGATACTGAGAACTTCCTTGCTGCTTTCCTTAACTGTCATGCTGTCATATATAGCTAGAGGGAAAGAAAAACAGCTTCAAAAGCATTGCATTTCATCAGAACCTTTTTTCTGTCTTGCCATATATTTTGTTCACTGACTTCCCCAGCCATTTTCCCCCTCCTTCTCCTCCCCAGTGTGCCATCTCCCCCCCCCTCATACCAGCACAGAGAGATTCACAAGTATTTGGCTGAGAAACTAAACAGTGTCTTTTAAATCTATTCAAACAGTATACATACACTAAAATTTCAGCATAGCCAGTTGAAAAAAGCAACATATATATAGCATAGTATAATACACCTTTCTTCTTTGAAAGAATAATAATTATTTGTTGATTAATCAAACGCTTTATACATAACATAATTTATCATTTGTTGGCTCTGGCTTGAAAATAAATCTCATGAAAAATTATAATTTGATTATACAATTGTTATTTAAATAGTCAGAAGTGGGTTAAAGCTAATATCATTAAAGCCAAATCCTCTCTCTAATCTGCTATATAATAAAAACGTATCCCAAATGTAAACAAAAGATTGCTTTACATGGTAATTAATAGCATCTCATTCATACCTGTGTGCTATTATAATTAAGGCTTCAAGAGGCATGCAGAACTAATTATTTTATGCATCATCACGTTTTAAGTAACAACAGATTTAAAAAAAAAATGTTTGCAGTAAATTCCACGCTTGTGTTTAATATATAATAGTATTTATGGGGCAGGAGGGGCTGTGCGCAAAAGGTTGGTTGACCCCTTTAATATACCATTGTAAAGTTATATTGGTGATTTTTTTCTCTTTACAGTAGGCTACAGCTTTGAAAAAATGCTTTACTTTTAATAAATGTAATAAATAACTTCCAATTGTAAGTAGTTTGGAACCATTAGTCCTACACGTAAACAATCCTCTTACAGTACAATTGTAATTTTACAAGTCATTGTATTATTCTCATAAATTTTACAAATTTTGCATCCCTGTTCTATAACCATGGAAACTTTTGAAAAAGTTGTCTAGTTGGTTCCTACAAAAATGTTTTATTATATATATATATATATATATATATATATTACTGTGCAAACAGTAATTCTTCATTTGTGTGTCAATAGAAAAGAGAAATTTTCCAAACATTCATTTTCATATCAACATCATTAACATCATCGAGGCTGTCTGGGATTACCTGGACAGACAGAAGGAAGCGAGAAGTCTGTGGAAGAACTGTGGAACTGAATTGAACTGACTGGTAACTGAACTAAGCTTAGCTAAACAAGGTGCATACTATTTCCAACGATTCCTACAGGTGTGGAATGGTGTGGAATGGTGTGGTGTGACTGGATTGAGACCTTGTGTTTTGAGTACTGTGTGAACGCTTCTTTTCAGCTTTTGATGAACTGAATGAAAATCCATCTCTAAGCTGTGGAGTAGGAGTCTCAAAGAAAGGGGTAGGGTTTGCACTTAATCATTGATAGTTAATCACTATTTACTGTTTTCCAGCCCATGACGCTCTATGAATGATTAAAGGACTGGTAGGCATGTTGTTATTTAACTGTCACTTTAAAAAAGCGCAAGGGTCACTTCAAGAGTAAGGAACATACAGGAGAGTTAAAATCAGAGTGCTAATGTCACGGGTGCCACTGTTAGCAAGCATACATGCTACTGCCTTCTGTAATTTGCACATACCATACAGCTGTGTACATCTGTGTACCACATGGACATACAGCTAAGCTGCTATCGACCATCTTAGCAAAACCAATAAAATCAGAATCATTCTTCAAAACTGGCAAATAAATAATATATAAAAACAAATTTAATCAGAAAGAAAAGCATGCATGTGTCATTCAGTTATTCTTCAACCGCTATGAACAGCAATTTTATAGCAAGAGCATAGGGCTGAACCAACCGACACTACATTCAGGGTTCATTTCCATTTAAAATATTAAAAAGTGATACTTGGCCACAGTTCTTCCTGCCAAGTACCTGGCATACAAAAGAAACTCAAGATGGTGAGTTCTCCAGCTTTGGCACTGCACAGCTTTGTTCTCACCTTCAAAGGCCAACACCCACCCCCCGCCCCTCCACCACCACTACCTGGTGCAACAGGTCAAACGCAGGACATTTTCCAACACTACAGAACACAATTATCATTACGGAACGTATGGGGTTGCATGAGAACCCATTAGCAGATTGAACAAGAGGACTCTCATCCAGCTGAGCCGGGCCAAGCTGGGCATGGATTCCCATACCTGACAGGTGCGCCCCGGCTCTGCGCAGGCTTCAACAGGACGGTGACCGTGCTGTCTGTCTGATTCAGAGGGGTTTCCTGGTCATAGCCGGGCATATAGGGAGCTACAGTGAAAGAAAGGAAGAGGGCGTGATTCTTCTGAACGATCAAATACCAACATCAGGTCAAGGGCACCAGGGCAGGTCCATGAATTTGTAGTTCATATGCACAGTTATTTACATTCATTTTCATTCATTTTACAACAATCACCATGACTCTTTTCGCCGTGGATTCCATCTGAGAGTAACAAGAACAAATACAGGATTGCAGCTGTCTTTGTTGTTTGTAGCATTAACTGTGGTACTAAGTCTTGAGGATCGTACCTGAGATCTTGGTGGTGAACTGGGCAATGACAGGGGGCCCGAAACCTTTGATGGTACTGGCCCTGATGGTGAAGGAGTATGTGGACCCGGGGTAGAGGCCCACAAACATGTGTGTTGACTCGTTGCTGTGCTTGAATACCTTCCCACTCTGGTTAGACAGGTCGAACTCGGGATCAAACGAGCTGACTGCTTTGTAGTAGATCTGAGATGGCAAAGAAAACCCTTGTTAACTCTGTAATTAAGTACCCTCAAGCTATGTTTACAGAGTGGTTCAGGCTGAATAAACATCAAATGAAAGTTACCATAAAGGTGTTAGTTGTAGGTGCTAGTGAAATAGCAGTGACTCTAGCATTGCCACCTAGTTCTGCCTGGAGCCAGGTCAAATACTAAATTGAAGCCCCATTAAAAAATCAGCCATTGGAAAAGCTCAAGCTGAATTTTCTCTAATGCCAACAATTTATTTGCTGCCTTGCAGCCATTCTTATGAAGAGGTTTGTTGTTTCATTTGAATCACTGCCCCACTTCACTTGAGCACGAGATTAGAGGCAGGGGCTCCTGAAAGGAAAACCATTGAAGCGGAAAGGTGTGTTCTTTCCCCCTTAATATAACTTTATCAGCTCTCTAAGAAGCTTAATTTAAATAAATCATTCTGCTCATAATGGAAAGACTCCGTTATCATATCATTCTGATTCCAATTTAAGAACAAAGACAATTTGACAGTGGCCCAATTTGTATCCATCAGGTTGGAAACGCTTAAGGCGCTCACCATTAGTCTTCATCTGGGTAGTGCATCTATACAATTTATGAAGGAATATTCTGCTTGGTTGCTTTCAGTGTTTTCATTTTACATTATGGGGAACACCAATATGTTAAGGGGTACCAGTGCAGTCCAGTCAGACTGACCCTCTCCTCAAATCCCTTCCTCCTCAATCTTGTCACAACATGTGAAAATAGTTGAGTAAATCACAATGATAGAAAGATAAAAAAATGATAAATGACAAGATTTTATTTCACTTTTAGGGTGCCATTTTAGACCAAAAGGTGGCAACACAACATACCGTATATTTACACATCATAAACCCATGTCACAGAAAAATCTGTACAAGACACGCACACTACTCAAACAAGAGAAATAACTAACAGGGGAGTGAATTTCAGAGTGAATGCAGCTTTAAAGGGCTACATATTAAACTTACATTAATACACTAGAAAACAATTGTGAAAATCCATCTTTTATAGATCGAAGTAGAAAATCTTTGATTTGTCCATTCTCTTAATGACAGCTTAACAAGATTCTTAAACAAAGTTAAAGGAGACGAGATGACAGAATGTAATTTTATAATGTGACAGCTTAATTGGTGATGATTTTATTTTTTTTAAATGAATTGCCTGGTACAACGATTCTTTTGACACTGTGAAATTCTGACATTGCAGTGTGGGAAGTTCTGAAACGTATGTCAAATACAACTCAAATTTTCCAGTTGAAGAAATATTGTTTTCAACGTAACACTCTGACATTACAAATCAAAAGGTTAGGCTTATGTTTTAGGAAATAAGATTATTGTCATCAAACTGCTTGGGGGGCTAATGCAGGTAAAGTGTGAAGTGAACCTGGTCAGATAAAATTGGGTTGAAAATGTAATTTTCCATTAGCAGTTTTATTGTTTACTGGTGAAGTGAACAAGGCTTTTGACTTTCAGAAAAAAATTTCTTCAGCGACCCAGGTTACACCTCACCTAACACAACTCAGCATAATCTAAAGTGTGACATATAAAATCTCCAATCCATAAGAAACTTTTATAGTAGCTTTTTGTGCGAGGAAGCAACCTAAATTAATTCAAATGATTGGCTAATAGTTGCTGCAGAAAATGGTAATTCTACAATAACTGCAGGTTTTAGAAACAAATCACCGATGACTTGCTATCATGTTTCTTTCCTGTCCAAAATGTTCCATGTTCGTCAACAAACGGACTTACGTAATGTAAAATTATCTGGTTCTACATTTTTTTACAACTGCTGGGTGGTGGGGCTATTTACAACTTTGTTGCGACAGGAATTATTACAGAAATATTACAGCTACGATTGCTTCCTTATGTGCACATGTTCTGCCAGACAATGTGGCGTCAAACAAAGTCACCTTCAGCGCTGGCATAATATCTCTGAACTTGTCTGGTATAATACCATTATCCATGCTTAGCTACGGATCATTTTCAAAGTTCCAGAGTGGACAAGGAAGAAGTCAGAAAGAAAATAAACTCAAACAAGTTGCCCCCCCCTTAAACCATTTAGGCACAATTATCTTCACTTGTAAGTCCCCAACCATAACTTACCTCATACAGCGTAATTATGCCATATGTCTGTACTGGTTCTCGCCACTTAAGGGCTATCTTTTCCTCGTAGGTGATTCCCTGGATGGACTCCTGAGGCACAATGCCTGGCACTGATTGGAGAAAAATGATCACAGACAGTTTCATCTTTGCTAGGGAGCATCAGAGCAATACAACTCTTTTATTTCAGAAGTTAATATTTAAGCTACCTTGGCTGTTTAAAACAAATACCCTTTGCACCTGATGTGAATACCGTTTATTCTAATATTTAAACAAAAAGACGATAGAGGGGGGGGGGGGGACAAAAAAATTCTGAAGTGAAACATGTTCCAGCATTTTTCCAGTGGGGTTTGAAATCACACATTCATCACATCCTGAATGTGGGAGCTGTTGCCTCTTTCAACATCCTCCACCAGGATGTATTTTGTCTCTCTGCTTGTGGAGTTCTGAGGGGAGCAAACATGAGCCTCTCTCCTGGAAATACCAGTGAGCACAAACGTCTGGCAAAGCAAACAACCACGATACACACAAAGCTTCAGCCAGCACAAGCTCAGCAAGCAAGAGGAACTCTGTCCATATGACAGGGTCTTAAACACTTTTTAAATCCCAGGATTCAATCCTGAGGCATGATTTCTTAAAGTGTCCATTAACTATTATTAAGAGTGTGCAATTTCAGATGAGGGAGCAACAGCAGTGTCTTAAAGTCATAATTGTGTTGCATCTGAAGCAGATGTATGTCCCACGGTATTAAAAACACTCCAATTTCAATTAAACTGTCAATTTATTAAGGTTAAACTGCCATTTCATAATGTGGTGTGAATGTCGCACTATTTATAAAAAAGAAAATAAAAACCTACCATCCTCGTCAGTCAGCACATCCAGCTCCTCGCTCTCCTGGATCCCCTCGGGGTTGCGCAGCACCAGTTTGACGCTGACGTTGGTATAGGGCGACAAGTTTCGGATGACGTGCTGGGGGGCAGGGTTCTGCGTGTGGTAGCACACCTCCTCCCGGGTCTCCTCCTTGGCGCCGACCCGGTAGCGGTACTGCACGGTCAGGTTATAGCTGTGGCAGCGGGTCACGTTGTACCCGAAGGGCTCCCAGCGCACAGTGATGTGCTTGGACTGGATGTCCACCACTTCCAGTCTCCTGGGCCCGTGCATGGGGTCTGAGAGGGGAAGATTAAAAAGCGGAAATGTCGTCGTCATTCCAGAGTAAACCAGGGAACTGGTGGTGGTGGATTGAGAAGAGTTTCCCCCCTTTACTGTAAAGCGCTAGGTGATCATGAAAGGCATTATAAAGTCCATTATTAAACAATTCATTATAACATGATTCATTATTATTATTATTTTTATTATTATTATTATTATTAGATATATCGATGGAGTCAAAGTTTTAAAATAAATGTTGCATCCATAAAGCACTATGTATGCAGTAAAGTGCTAAAACAAGACCAAGCTGCTATATTCTGTGACAAAAATATTCTGACACCCAAAGCTTTTTGCAGACATGGGTTATACACTCGGATGTATTTATCATTCAAAGGGAAATGTTGTAGTAATAAAACATAGCTACACGCTGTTTTGCTTCAAATAAAAACATTTCTCTCATATTTCTAAACGCAAAAGCTGTGCCTGAATGTATTATCGACAAACAGCTGCATGTTGGACCTGTTCAGGGGCGTGATAGACTGCCTGTCAGTCCGACTGGCAGTACGGCACTTTCCCCCTGTTAACAAAAGTTATTAAACGAAAACCGACTCTTCCTTGCACCATGTTGTGCACCAGCTGACAGAACATCGACGGAAAGCTACTAGAGAGATCTGCCTGACCAGACTACAGCAAGCCGCCACAACCTTCGTCACTACTCTCAGGAGGATGGCAGCCTGAACACACAGTAATGGGATCAGTTCCCATCCCAAGTTCAATTCACAGTCCATTTCTTAATGTAACACTTTTTCACTTATTATGTGCAGTGGGGCCAGCTTCTTTTCACAGACTTCCAATTTAAAGGAACCTGGGAGATGCCAACCAGTGTTTATGTTTAGCATTCTAGTAAAGGACAGGAAATTAATGTGGGAACAGGGAGCGACAGTAGTGAACATTACTGCGTTACAGAAAATCACATTTAGGCAAAAAAAAAAGTTTCCTGTAAGAAATTATTTACAGGAGAACACATTCCACATACACATATTTTTACTCCGGATTTAAGTTTTATGTTCTATTTCATTAATGTAATGTTGTGGTGAAAAGAGTAAAAATTGAGAGTTTCAAACATGGGAAATTCTTACTGAGAATGGATGTACAGTGAAGACGCTAACCTTTTGCCACTGGGTTGGAGTGTTTTTATTATTATTATTTTTTAAACAGTTCCTATTTATTTCAGATGTCTTCACACATTCACATATATACATTCACTGTGTAACACTCATGTAACTGAAAAACTGTTATGGTCTTAGAATTTCTACATCCTACACCAATAAAAAAAATTATAATATTAAAAAAAAAAAAAAAAAAAAAAAGATTTATAATAATCTTCTGTATTTTGAAACAAATCCAAGTAAAATCTACATTAAAAGTTTAAAGTAGGGCCCACAATACACAACCATTAAATTTGTGTTCAAGACTAAACCAAGTGTGAAGTATCACAGAGCGATAAAAAAAAACAACAAAACAACTCTTGGTACTACTGCTAGTAGTTCTTCATCCCAATTCGCAAAACTATAACAGTAAATAATTTCTTATATAAAGTAATACAACATTGGGTACTTCAGTGAAATAGTTATATTCAAAACAATAGCAACTGTAGAAACAGTATTATGCGAGGAGCATGTGTTAATCCCACCCGGTCTGATGGTCAAGTCAAAAACGCCACACTTTGGTAGAATTCCTAACAGCTTTGAAAGCTTTGAAAGTCAGTTGCTTTATATGAAAGTGATTAAACAGATGAGGTAAACTTAAATATAAAAAAAAAAAACTGCCTTTTGAAACTGATAAACCATTTCACTTTAAAAGGCTTTGGTAGATACCTCTTAAAAATGTTAATTTACCTAGAGTTACTGACTCCCTCTCGCATGTTCTGTTTTAACAATTGATGTGAATTAAGGTTGATGGTGCATTATGCTAGAAAAAAAAATGTCTTACAAAAGCACTAAAGCAGGCTTCTACATAGTTCAGTAACACTAACATTCAATGAGGGGACATGTCAAAATCGCATACGTATGCATAAAACATTAGTCCAGAATTTCGAACAGAATGTAATGAAAAGCGTAGTTTTATTTGCAATGAGTATGAAGAAATTGTTCAATTAAAGTAGACAATGTTGAAATCCTGTGGATGTGATATGCTGCATTACAGTCCCGTTACTTATGAAAACATGTTGAACACTCTTAGTTTATTGTTGGCACCAATAAAATTCGAAAGGTAATATTTCACAATGTGATTGGGATTGTGGCTTGCTAGTGCGTTAAGCTAACCCGACTCAGGTGCCTCAATCATGTGTCCCAGGGGCTGTTTGTGACTGCCTGTGGCCATATGTGTGTTTAGCCTATAGATCCTCCAGTTGTGAGGCACTATACGGACCATTGCAGAATTCATTGTCTTTATGCTGCTACTGTCTGTCTTTCCTCAAAAATGACAGCACTGTAATCAAGCGTAATCACAATTACATTGTACAACATTGTCTTCAAACTGCTTATCCAGTCTCCCAAAACTGTCAAACGCCCCCAAAATCTGGAAGTGGTGCTTTTTACTCGCCAAACCACAATACAATTGCAGTAAAATGTGCACGTGGCTAGGTACTTTTCTCTTTGAGGAAGGTGATCTTTGGACATTGAGAGTGGCAGCAGTCACATTTGAGGGAATTCTTCAAGCACAAAAGCATTCAAAACAAAATGATAAAAAAAAACCTTATCATTCTGCTAGATTCAAATTACAATCAACGAGAGCAATACAACTGAACTCACAGGAAGGCTGGCCATATATAAAAGACAAGAGTCTTATATGCCGTTTCATCCTTTGGTTTACCAAGAAACGGTATCATTGGACACGACTGAACTGCGGAGGTGGTGGGGGAAGTTAGAGCTATCTGTGCAAACAATTGAAGGCCTACAATTGAAGGCCTACACTCGAAAAAAAGGTAACATGGACTTTTGATCTCCTTGTCCCTTTAATAAAGATGATTAAAAAGCGATACGAGGGACTCGAAGGAATAGGTGAGACCCATCAGCAGATTAAAAAAGACGACCGAGTGTTTATGAGTGCTACAAAAGGAGCGCAAGGCGTGCAGCCCCAGCCTAGACGTGCGGCCCCAGCCTAGACGTGCTCCCCCAGTCTAGACGGGCTCTCCCAGTCTAGACGTGCAGCCCCAGCCTAGACGTGCGGCCCCAGCCTAGACGTGCGGCCCCAGCCTAGACGTGCTCCCCCAGTCTAGACGTGCTCCCCCAGTCTAGACGTGCAGCCCCAGCCTAGACGTGCAGCCCCAGCCTAGACGTGCAGCCCCTGCCCAGACGTGCTCCCCCAGTCTAGACGTGCAGCCCCAGCCCAGACGTGCAGCCCCAGCCTAGATGTGCTCCCCCAGCCTAGACGTGCAGCCCCAGCCCAGACGTGCAGCCCCAGCCTAGACGTACTTCCCCAGCCCAGACGTGCAGCCCCAGCCCAGACGTGCAGCCCCAGCCCAGACGTGCTCCCCCAGCCCAGACGTGCAGCCCCAGCCCAGACGTGCAGCCCCAGCCCAGACGTGCAGCCCCAGCCTAGACGTGCTCCCTCAGCCCAGACGTGCAGCCCCAGCCCAGACGTGCAGCCCCAGCCTAGATGTGCAGCCCCAGCCCCAGACGTGGCCATCTGCGAGGAGCGGCAACATAGTCCTTTCATTGCCAAACCCACACATCGGCCCGCTGAACGAGTAGGGCTGACATGAATAAAAATAAGTTAGGGAATTTTAAAAACTAGTGACAGGGAAGAAAGAAGTGGATGGGGACGAAGACTGTGGAGAAGGACTGTGCACCCACAAAGTGCATTTATTCTAAAATCTGCTTTTGAAATGGAGAAGAGATTTAAAATTTTATACCATGTGAGAAGAAAAAATAAATTAATATTATATATACTGAACACAAACAGATTTCACGGTTTATGCATGGCTGTTATTACAGAAAAGTAATGTATACAGATTATGGATATTGATAACATGCTTTTGAAATTATTAAAAATAATTGGTCATTCACAGCCTACCATTACACATATCTGACTGACTATCATAAATACGATGAACTTATAAGTCAAGGAAGAACTTTGGCGGTTTTACAATTCTGAATGATGTCTATTAAACAAAATGAAAGCGGGAGAAGATAGATGCTGAAATTATAAATAGAATAACACCTTCAGCCTGTTAAGACGTTGGTAAGCATGACATTTTATCATAAATACAGACACCTTTATGCAGCTATGTGCTTTAATTAATTTAATAATGAGCTTGAATTAGTTCCATGTTTTGTTAAATGGTCACATCTGTTCCTTGTTTTATTAGTAATTATGTTAAGTGTATCCATACCTCTTTTGTCCGTATAGTCTTTGCACAGAGTCTTGTCTCTTTTCTTAGTTACATTTCTGAGTGTTTATACCTGATGATATTTTATGTTTCGACCCTGTGCTTGTTTACCTGTCGACAATTCTCTGGATTTCCTTTATCACCCTGTTTGCTGTTACCAACCCTGTTAGACCGTATTTTCCGTCAAGATTAAATCTCTGCACTTGGATCCTACTCTCTGTTGTATAGTCTCGTTACAATCGGACATTTGTATGAGTACATGTAGTGCTGTTAGCTATGAGGGATGCAATATTATCAGTGAAGCAGGAGATGTTCTTTACAAAGAGGACAATCAGCTTTAACAGGCTGCTCACAGACAGAGGAGACAAAACACTCTCCTCAAAATGACAATTCACGCACCTCAAATGGTCTGCGAAGATGTTTGGAGGGGGTGAGAGATAAGGATCCCTCCTCCCTCCTCTGGCAGTCCCTGGTGTCCCTTCTCTCCCACTGGACTGACCCTCCAAGAACGACCGAAACACCCATTATTTACTATTTGTGCTGGCATCAACTAAATAGAAGCTGTGTAACAACTGCTATTATGCTGATCTTTTTCAGTAATTTTTCAAAGATGTTAACGGGACAACATAATCATCAAAATAAAAAAAATAAAAAAAAGTTACTGAAGAGTAGTTACTTTTCGATTTTGTTGACAAAAACGTAACAAACCGAATATTTGGGAAGCGACTGGCCAACTAGTCTCAGAAACTGACAAATGCAGGTCTGGAGGGGAGCAGAAGCAAGTGTAGTTCAGTTAGCTAGCTATGTCTGTAATGTATCAAATGCTCTTGTGTATCATTTATTACCTTTGTGCATTATACATTTGAAAAATGTAATTGCGTATTTCAATACAATATAAGGTAGGTGTATCCAGACTAATACGACAATAGACAACAGAATTTTTAACATAACATTTTATATTAAATCTAGAGATCTACAGCCTAAAACTTGATATTTTATCGTTTACAACTGCGTGATAAACTCAGTCAGTAGCTATTGTCCATTCCATTAGAGACTACAGAGGATTAATAGTCTGATCTTCATACTAAAGAAGAGAAACAATGCATTACAACTAACTATATCAACAAAACTAAAATCAGTTTGCGTGTAAGTGCTATATGTTATTAGTTTTACTGCTAAGTGAGAAAGATGTGAAAGTTCTCCTTTTTTTTTTTTGCTAAACTTTGACATCCCTTTATTGAAATTTTGTTCCTCGGCTCTCCAAATCTTACTTCAAATGAGCTGCGAACCTTCTGGTAAACAGTTAACTTAGAATGGTATTTAATAAAGCCAAGCAAAGAACTAAAGAGCCTAACAAAGAACTGCATGCCAATTAAGCAATTGGCGCAGTTTGGAACAATGTTACAGTATATATCAGCCCTCAATGACACAAATCTGAAATCAGAAACCCTGTACATCATGTATGATAAGATATATTGAGGATAGTCATATTGAGGATAGTCATATTGAGGATAGTCATATTGAGGATAGAAGGTCAACAGGATATAACAGCTGACCTATTTATGATTCCCCCCCACCCTCAATGCCGATACAATCTCATCTTGGAGTGCCGTTTTCCCCATAGGCGTCGTATGCCCTTCAAATCTGACAGGCTGATGATGCTACTGTCTCGATGGATACCTGGATTTCATTTCAACACATTGATTTTCCAGCTTTCTCCCTTGCAGTAATTCATGGTGAGAAAGTGAAACGCCTGCTAACAATTTATTGATTACTGTAACCCAAAAAAAAAAAAAAAGTCTACTAGAAAAATAAGTGTTGATTTGCGTAGATAATACACTGGTGGGTAAAGCCCCAAATTAATGTGCTCCATTTCTGATTGGAGTGTGAGCCACTGATAAACAGCATCCCAGCATAAAGTACCCGTGCAATGTGGTCTATAAACAAATAACTGAGGCAAGACTGCACGGAGTGAGATAAGGAACCAAACTTCTTCACCGCCAAGAGTCTCAGACAGGTGAGAAGACTGCAATATCAAGATAAATTACACATGCCCAGGTTTCGCCCACTATCACTGATAACTCCAAGGCATCACGTCTCTCTTGTGCTTGTTTGTCGAATTCCTATTCACTGCTGTCAACCCGGTCGCTCTGTCACCCTAGCGTTGTTTTCCTTTAATTTTAAAATCAAGACAGTTAATCTTCATCAGAACAGTACCTTAAAAAACTTAAATAAGTGAATGCATGGTGGATTGGATTGTTAATCAACTTGACAGAAAATAGAAAACAGTTCAATTTGCTGAGGCAAACTGGCACAGATAAAAAGGGGGGGAAAAATCATTTTTATAATGATGCCAGCGGGATAGTGCCAGTGGGAATCGACATAAAAGAATGAACTAAAGTCCAATAAATATATAAAGCTTCAAAATAAAGAAATAACATGTTAATTAGAATTAACATCATATCAATATAGATTTAAAGATGTAAGTATATATCACAATATATAGAACACAATATATAGAACACAAGCTCCCTTAAGAAAGATATGTTCAACATATCCAAACATATTTTGAAAGTGTCATCTGCACTTTTGTTACCATCTCTCACAGGCAGCACCCAGCAAATAGAAGCTTAAAAACCCTATTTGTGGAAGAATCTGTTGACCGCACCCAGTAAACAACAATTGCACTAAAAGCACAGTGAATTGCAGGGTGGCCAAGCACGTTAATCAAATTACTTTGGATGCTGTCAGGGTGACACGCGCTACTGAGCAAATTTATACCACCCGTACAAGAAGCAAGTGAAATAAGGTATCATTTGTGGAGGTTTCAGGGATCTGCCATGTTCTTAACAGTGTGAGGAGGACTAGGCCCAGGCACCTCGAGTGTCAGGCTTTATATCACTGGAACATAATATATTCCTCTAAAGGGAAATTGAAGTGCTCACATGCCTGCAGAAGACAGCGATTGTTCCTGCTTTATGAAGTGACGTGCAGTACATCACAACATCGCACAAGCAATGGAATTATAATGAGAACAGATTTATGCAAGCGGTATGAACCGATATTATGTGCTTAAGGTGCATGAATCACTGCTGAACGTTGATGAAGACTCCCCCCTTCACGGGCCATGCACCGCTGTCCTGCTTAAGGATAGATGTGAAGACCCAATCACAGAACGCTCCTAATGATAAAGCACTGGGAGTAAGGTCTAAGGGAGACCGATAACCACCAGCATAAAGGGGAGAAGGGGGTGAGAGGTGCCCAATTCCAGAGTACTAATCAGGTTTCCATTCGGCAACGATTTTCAAATGTAGGTGCCAGAGAGCATTGGACTAACCTCAGTCAGGGTCAAGACAGTCTTTGGGAAAAGAAAAATGAATTCATAACGCACAAAACTTCGTTTAAGGGTTTTTGCATTGAGTAGCCAATAGCCACAGTAAATCGTGGAGCAGAGCGATAGGAAACTAAATTCCCCATGCCCCTAAATGGGAGGGTGGATACTAAGATGACATTTAATGCTTCTAAGCTATTAGTCAAGACAGGTGGGACCGTTTATTAATGCTCAGCATATGATTGCTTTCCACTCGCACTATTAGGCTGGTTAAAAAGCTCAATACAAGAATCTTACCAAGCAGGGAAATTGCTTTTACAGAAGTATGACCTTCAGCTCCAGAAACACGTTTACGTATAACATACTAAATTGCTAACTTTTTGCATCCCTTAGCTTATGTGTTATTTCGTTACTTTGCATCTCCCAGTATTTGGGTTAGCACATGAGATATTGTATAAAGATTGCCTTTGCAAAAACAGAAAAAGATTATATGACACTGAAATATAAGTTAAAGGCTATAAGTAGTATGGTAATTTGGCCATCATATCAGTGACCAGAATTACTCAATGTAGAGAGAATTGGAGATAAAATTTCCTTAAATCTAACACAGAGGTCCATGTAAGGGGATATACTAACAAGGACAGAATTGGCATTCTAGGCAGAAGGAGAATTACTGCTTTCCCTACTCCTGCCAATGTAATTAAATAATTTTAATTTGCCATTTAGAGAGAACTCTTAACAGTTTTTTATCATCATGTCCTGACATTTAAATAGTGTTTCTCAATTATTTGCACATTATCTCCTTCTGTTAATTCTAATGCACGTCTATCCTTTATCATGGAAACGGATAACTGAATTATCCCCAGTAAGTAGTCGCACAAGAAATGCTTTTAAGAATTTTCACCCACACACTCATTTTATATTGTATTATAGAAGTAGTCATGGTGCATAATTTATTTTTTTCTGGACCATACATCTGACTTAAATCCAACTGAACATTTGTGCTTTGACCACAAGAGAGCAGTTTACAAGTAAAGAAAGACACTCTTCCAGGAGGAACATCTAAGGCCAAAACTTCTCGAGCCAAAACAGGATTTTAAGAAGTTCTGATGTATTAGGAGGATTTATTATTAAAAACTTCATAAGGTATAAATATTCCTGGAACAAAAGTGTTTAGTATAGAAACCATGCAGGGGTTTTCACCCACATGGATTTATCTTCAATGGTCCATCACACAAAATTATTCAGCCAACAGTGGTCTTGTGGTCAGAAAACAGTCTATACATCCCGAGTGGGTTCTTCCAAGAGGATAATGCTCCATGCCACCAGACTAGGATTGTCCAGGAATGGTTCCTTGATCATGACAACAAGTTCAGCTTACTGTAGTGGCCTCATCAGTCACCATAACACAATCCAATCGAGCATCTGTGGGATGAGATGGAACAAGCCGCTCGTCTGTTGGATCAGACCACACGGGCCAGCCTTCGCTCCCCACGTGCATCTATGAGCCTTGGCCGCCCATGACCCATGTCGCCGGTTCACCGTTTTTCCTTCCTTGGACCACTTTTGATAGGTACTGACCACTGTAGACCAGGAACACCCCACAAGAGCTGCAGTTTTGGAGATGCTCTGACCCAGCCGTCTAGCTACCACAATTTGGGCCTTGTCAAAGTCGCTCAGATCCTTACGCTTGCCCATTTTTCCTGCTTCTAACATATCAACTTTGAGGACAAAATGTTCACTTGCTGCCAAATATATCCAACCCACTGACAGGTGCCATGATAACGAGATTATCAGTGTTATTCACTACACCTGTCAGTGGTCATAATGTTATGGCTGTTCGATGTATATGTATTGGGCAGTAGGCTCTTTTTGAACTTTTTTGAAAGAGGTTGGATACTGGAAACAGTAAAATGATTTAATTTGTCATGGATAACAGTGTCAAAAACCATGACAGCATATCCCAAACAAAGAAAACTGCATCAGGAAAGAGGAACTGTGGTTGCAAGTCAAAGCTCACCGACAGGGATAGACAAACACTCAGCATTAGCAATTGCTGAAAACCACAAATCAACGGCCACAAAGTCACCACAGAAGTACATTGCACATTGTGTGCCTCACAAAGCTGGTATGTTTGGTAGGCCTGCCATTCAGAAACTGCTTGTAAGCAAGGTGCAGCAGTGCATAGCCTGGTGAAATGAGCAGTGGAGGACAGTATTATGGTCAATATATATTTAAAAATTAAAATTAAAATTTTCCTACATCTAGATGGGTCTTTGTATTGTGAAGGACAAAATAAACCTTAAACCCACACTGCCAATTCCCAACTGTGGTGGTGGTGGATCTGTTATATCTGTAGTTCACCTAGGTGTGCCCAGTCCGAGGGTGGGCAGAGATAGGGAGGCAGGCTTTTTAGTGAGGCCTTCTTATTGTCATTTTACATTTTAGTCAGGTTACACAAAAATAACAAACCCAAAAATGTCTAAAGAAAATCCCCCTTTTCAGGAAAACAAAACCTCCCCAAAAAAACTCGTCAAGCAGCTCTGCTGGCTCTTTAAAAAAATTCTCTCAATGCTATATTGAAGTCAAAGAGTGCCCCAAATCCTCATTAGTTAATGAATATTAATATTTTGCCATTGTCTTTTTTACCCCCAGTTTATAATATAA
Organism: Hiodon alosoides; assembly: GCA_025775065.1. NCBI lineage: Eukaryota > Metazoa > Chordata > Actinopteri > Hiodontiformes > Hiodontidae > Hiodon > Hiodon alosoides. The sequence continues at coordinate 30,339 of JAOYSI010005477.1, forward strand.
AGTAGTAAAAATAACTACATGTAGGGAAGAGAAAGAACTCATCTTTGTAATCCTTTAGAATTCACATGAAGCTTTAAGCATCTTGCAGAACAATTTTTTTTTTTCGAACAACACTGTGACAGCTAAAGTTCAATTTTTTTTTGATTAATGCTTATAATTTTTATATTTGTTTATATTTCTGATATGCTTCATTTAGTTTTTTTTACACACACATACACCGTCTCTCGCGGCCGCTCATCCTTGATGTAGGTTTTGAGGAGACTTCACTTGCCACACTAAGCTCGGTGGAGAGAGAATAGAGAATGAAATCGTTAGTCCTAGACGAAGTGGGAACAAATTGGTTGAGTCTGCAGGTGCTGCGCTCTCCTATGTGAGAGGAGGCAGAGACAGAGCTCCAGAGGCTTGGTCCCTCACTGGCTGCATCTGCGAAGAACAGGTCATCAACCTCCGTCCATTGACACTCTTCCCTTTGCAAAGCCCTTTTGATTTTATGTTTAAATCCAGCGTAATTGTGAATGCTTCGCACAATTCTCACTGACGTCGACAGGGGAGGAAAACATGCCTTAAGGCAAAAGGATCCCAACGCATTCTTTGCTTCTCTGTATCTGGGTGTTGGTTAATCAGGATGTGAGACTCCTTTTGACATGTGCCACATTGTAAACCCAGGAAAGCAGGCTGCTCCCCTGCAGGTAAGATGAGTGATGGCAAAGAGCTCCAGCACAAATATATAAAGCATGTATATTTGTCAAGCAGCGCATGTAGCTCCCTGCTATTTTCACTTTTATAATCAACCTTTTCCTATCCATGTTTGTTATCATAATCCATACCACAATGCGTTGGTTTTATTATCAAGAGAGTTAACTATGACAAAAAATTGTGACCCAAAAAAAATCTTAATATTAATTTCTTAGATTGGGCATTCAAATTCTGTAAAAGCAATTCTGGTAATTATATATCTATATAAAATACTATTTGCCTGTTCACCATTTGTTCTGATAAAAGGCGTCGCGTACACATTTGTCCGTGCTTTGATGAGATAATTTAAACAAACAGCAGGTTAACAATAGGGTCTTAGGTTTCTTTATTTCATTTTTTACTTTTCTGTCTTAAAACTTAAGGTTGGTGGCTAAATGAAGAGGAAAGTCAAACCTAGGCCGATAATTTAAAGCTATTACAGTTCATCTATAAACCTTTTAGATAGTATAGTCTCTTGATTATTTATATGCAAATTTTTTTTTTTCTAACGCATGTTTCGTATAAAGGTACAAAGGCTCCTTTCAACCACTAGAAGAATATGAACGTGTCAATATTTTTGCTGAATTGTTTTTTGTTTTTTCAAATTGTATAGTAGATGTACTATAGTTTGAAGAAGAAAGAGTTCCTTTGTTTTCATACGCTCAAGTCGCACATCCTAACTCTGCTGGTGCTCTTAGGACAGAGCAGCGCATTAGTGTGATTTTCCCAACGGTGGATTCTGGATGCAGCTGCTATCATGGAGACTAGTTCTCTGCTTCTCGGCAGAACAAGATATCAACAATGACGAAAATTGTGTTCTGGTTGAGAGCCTTTTTCATGTTCATGTGCTAGAGCCCGAGCAGCAAGCCCAATCTCCCTGTCACTCATCTCTATTACTGTGCAATTCACTCAACTCCTGCTGTAGCCAAAAAAGGCAACAACATGTAACGTCATCGCATTCATTTGTTTTTGAAACCTAAGAAAAAAGATTTCTGCAATATCAACATAGCCATCTGGTTAATGACAGGGCTTTCATCCTTATCAAAGCCTTTTCATATCTGGCGGAAGCGGACAATAATGATAGCTTTTGACAACCGACAATCAAAACTCAATTACTCTCACACAGTGCTCTCCTGTACAATGGATCCTTCAGCGAAGACGGTGTTCTCTCCCTTAAACACTATGCACTGCACCCCCTTCAGATGAGGAAGAAGGAAAAAACTACACCACCAGAGAAAAGACCTGCCCCCTTTATTCATAGCCATGGCTCAGTCTTTCAACACACTTGAGAGGAGGTAAGTTGAGCATCGGTTCAGGCCCCCAATTATATCCCAGCTGTCAATCAAGTCCGCTGGTGTCAATGCTGGTGTGTGACTCTGGGCGTTAAAGTGTACTCTAACACCTGCAGCGCTTAACACTACAATGTGGATGGCTGAATTCTCATCCGGCTGAACACGTACTTAAACATCTACTTCAGTGTTTGCATCACATTAGAGTCGGGTTGGCAAAGATAAATTATTCATATCATTGCATGACACCAAACAAAGCTGGAACAATGCATTTTTATAAACCTAATCAACATTTATAGGTAATGGAACAAGGGTAATGGTTGCAAGAATTCACAAAACATTTTTTTCTCAGTAGGCCAAAGGCTAGATCACCACACTTTTGGTTTTTTACCTCTCAAACAAAAAAATTCAAGTTTATTATCTATCCAACTCTGAAAACTGCGCTGATGACCTTTAATTCTTTGCAAGACAAATACTGTAACACAAATGTGCAATGACCATAATCTATAAACAGTATGCAGAGTACTTCATGCAATTAACCTTTGAAATTTTTTTTAATTAAATACCATCTTGTAAGATGTTCTTCCTTTTTTTTATATATTAAAGAACCAACATTTAACACTGTATAACACCCTATGTAAAAATGACAGTAAAGCCTAAACACCTGTTTTCAGTTTCTTCTATCATGCAGCTGACTATACTTTTATGTAGGAGGACAAGATGGTATTCCAGTGGGTAAGAGCACATGTATTAAGGTCGGGATTTGGACTGAGAATATATCTCCAATTTCTGCTGTGCGATTGTCTTAGTGTGTTTTTTGGTCAGACACTGTTGTATCAACGCCTCATTGACTTTCTGAGAATCATTGAACTATAACAGGGATATTTATATGGGAATGCACCTTTTCGGTTGTTTAAAAGTCTGATCAAGGAAATGCAAATAGTTTGGCCTACTTCTTGCTCTGACCAATCAGAATGGTTATTCTCAAGTAACCACCAGGTGTCCAAAATAGAAGCCAAAATGAATTAGTGTGTTAGAATGCAAGCAAAAAAAATTGGCAATAGCACTGATGAGACAGAGGAGAGTGATGAGTTGGAAGTCGATGCCACATCTGATTTGCACCCTGAAGCTGAATAGGTTGGGGAAAAGAGAAGTCTCCTAAATGTTTCATTTGGAATGGCTAATTGTGCTAATGCATCTTGGCTCGACGCTATGAGTCCTGCCACCGCACACAGTGAGGGTGAGGAAGAATGACTAATGTCCTCCAATCTCGTTCACCACATAGCCTACTCTCCTGATCTTAATCGGCCATTGGATACAAACCAGCAAAACCCATTTAATCTAACTACAAAAATAAATTTGCAAACTGAAATTTAAAAAAAACAAAAAAAAAACATGAAAATGATCAAGAACAATCTGTCAAACTTCAAAGAAGGCATGGTCTTTTTTAAGTTTAATCACAAGCCCAAATCTATGCTTCCATCACCAAACCTCTTAGTATAACTCTTAGAAAGAAAATACTGATAAATACGGCAGAAATAAAAAGAAAGGTTCTAAATAAATACTAAAAGGCAGAACACTGACCCCCGGCTTCAACGTCTCTAAAACATTGGGGAATCCAAATCCCACACCAGAGTGAAGGCTTAGAGCTTTTAAGTAAATGTCCTGTAACGTCCCATTTTCTTAATGATAGTAGAGAGTAAACAGAACCACCTAATTCACAGGCTGATGTGCATTCTCTGCACCAATTACTCTCCATCTTACCACCGTCGCTGCCTGGGGCAGTTTGCTGTTCACGGTGAGGTAAGGGAGCTCAGGAGTAATGGCCTACTTCAGGGATAAAAGGCAGGTTTATTTTATTTACTGGGTCCTCATGTATAATAAATAAAAGAAATCCATTAAAATATGTACGTACAAACAGCTGAAATCGAGGTTGATTTTATTCCATGCTCTCTGCGTGATAGATTATCTTGGCCGGAATATTTCTGTATTTCTGTTTACTGTAGCAAACAGTTATAAGTTCCAATGCAGATATTGTGTGCATCTTTTTCTAGAACATACAAAACATGTTTTTTTTTTGTTTTTTTTTACATGTTTATAAAGTTGCTCAGCTGCATATTACACTAGTTGTACTTGGTTTAATGATCCATCATACTTATCAAAAGTATGAGGATCGCAATGTTACAATATCTTAATACGGTAGACAATCTGAAGTAGTACAATACTTACATTTTCCTCAAATATTCAGAATTCAAAAAAATATATATTTGTTAATTGTAAATTCTGATGGCAACCTAAAGTTTTCATTTCCTTGGCAAAAAGCAGATGTTAAGTTTGGCCTAGGGCAGAGAGCTTTAAATATCCTGCTGAACGGAGAACTGTCTGATGTAACTTGGCCTCCCTGCATCAAAGCAGGAAGGCGTTTCAAACCACTGGCTGGAAGTCTGAGGCTTTGCTGAGACACTGGGTCCCCTCTGATGTTAGTCCACTGTGAGCCACCCACCAACACTATGATGGAGGAACCAGAACGTGGAAGAAATCAATAACTGAGCTAAAGGGATTCTCTATATCAGTTCATAGCTCTCAGTTCATAGGCATGTATGTGTTTCTTTAGAAAGTTATGTATGCCAGTAAATTAAGTAACTCATGATATACTTCTAAATGGAAATACATGGTGTCAAATTTGCGATGCTAGACCAAGGCACCTTAGGGAAGGTGCAGGCATTGGAAAAAATACTCTTGTCACACTGATTCCTCTACATTTACACATATATAATCGTTTTAGTAATGATAAATAATGACATACCGTTCCACAAGAAAACTAAGATCATGAGTCTGTCTGCATTCTTTCACCTTGGAGTAACACCTTTTCAACAAACTCCACAGAGAAATGAGGGACAGGGAGATTTTGGAAGAACGGGAAATTACATTGCCTTTTCAGTAGGCCAATGATTTAAAAGGGAAAAAATTACCATAGAAATTATGTTTCAAACTGGAAACTGAGGCCCCTTCAGAACCAATTGTGCTCTCATAAAAAAATAAAATTTAAATTTAAATTTCTACGAATACAACAATGATATATATATATATATATTTTTTCTTCTTTTAATGAAATGCACAGCTTAAGAAACTAATTTAGACCTTCAGCCCCACAGGAACAGACACGGTTTCCATTTATGCCAAGTTATTACAGTGACTGGCACCGGAGAGAGGTTCACAATACATTACAGAATATCAGCCCCTGACACTAGTGACAACCTGAAAGAAAAAGGTTGCGTGTTTATTCAGCTTTGTTTGTGACAAACAGCCGTGACAACAATATCTGATGGTGTTTTTCTATGTATGTTGTGTGCAGGATCATCATAACTGAGAATTGAAAGGAAACAGGCGGTTGCAGAAACTAAAGCGTGATGACATCTCGGCATGTTTTTATTGAGCAAATAAAAGGCAGCACAAGTGCAGCAAAAACTGCATGAGCCCGAAAAATAAATATGCAGAACAATATTTGTTTAAACTCAAGATTTATGTTACTAAACTTCAAAGCAAATTTTTGGCGATAAAATTGCAGTGAGCCTTCAAAGTTTCCTGACTCATTCCCTTTTTAAAAAATGACCCCCATCAGAAAGACCAGAAGGATTGTTTTATCAACGTTAGCCCAGTTTCTACTGTAGGGCTTGTGCTAGCAGACTGGGCGATAATATTGAACCCTGAGGGGAGCCATATAAGGGAAACGCATGGATCAGCAAGCCAAAATAAAAAATTTGTACTCGTTGAAAGCCAATTCAATAGTGAAGAAGTAATCCTGCAGTGATGTGTGGATCTGAAGCACTGGGAGGTGGGGTTGTCTCTGTAAGAGTAGAACTAGTACATTCCAATGAGCGATAAAAAAAATAACTGTACATTTTTCTTAGATGACAGAAACAACTGTGTCTAAACTGGTTGGTCAGGCAACTGTTTCTAAAAGTTATTTGTAGCAATGACTGAGGGTAGCAAACTTCTAGTTCAGCTGTAATTAGTCTGCCTTCAAAAACATGGAAAAAAGCATTCTTGCAAAGTAAAGTGTTATTCTACAGTGATAGCTATGCGAGATACAGTGGGCATAAATTCTACTTATTTGAAATGTATTATGTCTTGCAATTCTTACCTACACCAGCTAATATGAGTGTCTCCTATGATAAAAATGACAAACAATTGCTAAAGTTAATTTAAAGATTTACCACTTTAGAAAGCGGATGGTTTTTCATTCTTTAAATTATTATTTGTAATATTATCAACTGCAACATAATAATCTTCATATCACCTTTCCTGGAGAATGGAAACATTAAGTTGTTACTTCCTTAAAATGAAAGCCATGCAATTCAATAAACTGCAATCATCTAATATTCTGAAGTGATGATTGTGCACTCATAAGTTTTACTAATATACATTGTATTTAAAATCTACCCATTGTTTGGTGCTGAATTTCAACTTCAGCAAATAAGAATTCTTAAAGGAAATAAAGTCTATTACACATGGCCAGAAGAAAGAACAGGTGTTTTTTTGTCCCACAAATAACAGCACAGAAAGGCTGAAAACCACAGAATGCAATCTATACATCTTTCTCAATGAAAGGAGTCACTACCAGCAGCCCAATCCAATAGCCCAGTCGCTAGTGTAATCTTTGCCACCATACACGGGTATTAAATGAAATAGATAGAAGGGTGGAAAGGGGGTCTAGCCATGGTGGGGTGTGGATGAAGGTACAGCAAACAGCAATTTTTCATTTGTCTTGCAATGCGCTATCTGTCAGCAGTGGACGGTTCCCGAGGTGGAGATTGGGGTCACTGTGGCGGGGGGAAACACTCTGCGTTTGCGTTAGGGGCCTGTGCTTGAATCCAGTGCCATTCACAGAGTTCCTGATGCGTCCGGCGGGCAGCTGTTCCAACAAACGCTGGGTACACGAATTTACTGAGAGAAGGCGGTCTGATTCGGCTCGGTGGGGCAGAACAAAACAACTCCTTTTTTTTTTTTAACGTTTGGAATCTCGTCTAGCTTACGAAAGCGAATGTGACGCGTGGGCGAAAAGCACGTCGGGTTTCTCTTATCTTCTGCCCTTCTTCTTCTGGTTTGACAGAAACACTTGAGTAACGAAGCATATGAATGAGACTTTGTAATTGGCAAATTTCGATGGCTGTGAAGTGGTGCATGCCCCAGTTGCCATGCAGAGGCTGACAAGACCCTTCTTGTGACAGCTGTCCCTCCCCATGTCTTTGACAGGGTGGCCCGTCTGGTCTGGCTGCTGGCTCCAATTGCAAACATACATATGTGATGCAGTCCGTTCTCCCGAAATGACCTTTCATCAGTACAAACCCCACCCTGAACTACACAGGAATGTGGCCTTTAATGTTTTACGACCAGCTCGCTTTTGTTGGAACACTTTTGCAGCTAACTTTGCTGCGATTTACGAGGCATCGGTGGGAGACATTTAAACAATGTCAGTGATACACTCAGATCTATATGAGTAGAGTGGAACTGCTGATAAGGGACGTCTGAGTTGTGGCTGCACAGGAAGATAGGAGAACAAGACACAGCTTCTTACTTTCCTCGCCAGCTTTTTCTTACTATCATTTTGTCTTTTGTGGAGTAAAGAAAAAATTGTAAAGGTGACCTTGAAGATTATGTTTTTCCCCTTCCAGTCTAGCCTATACAAGATTTAGTATTTCATTTCCTGTGGGATCATCATATTTAATTTGCCTGCTGGGAGGAATGAAGAGGCAGACTACCGGCAACTTCCGCGCTGGGCGAGATTTTGAGCGGGCGATGACGACCCAGCCCTCAACTCTCATCCTGGCCATAGCAACAGCCTCTCTTATCGTCTCTCGTCGATTGTTTGGACTCTGCCATTCAGGGCACATAAAACTCCCAGACATGATTCTTAAAGAAAGTCATTTAACAGAATTTATTTTATATTTGATTATAGATCTTTAGCTTCATAGACATTCATCATTTTTTTATTTAATGAAATTCTACAGAATTGTGGTCAACAATTAAAAGAGGGCACATAGATAAATACATGAATCATAGTATAGGTTGTATTGCTGTCCTACAGAGAAAACACAGAGGATGGCGAGAGAGAAGAGAAATGGTAGTGAAAAATGTTAAATGGTTTCAGGACAGTAGAGCGTTAAAAAAAATCAGATGTGTAAAGATAAGAGGATATGAGGAGAGAAGGAATATAAAGAATGGATGCAGCAGAATGGGTAGGGGTTGGCCAAACTGGTGAAATGTAACAGGGTAATGGAGAAAGCACAGATAGGAAAGACTTTTTAAAAATAAAAACCCAAGAGAACACAGAAAATACAAAGCTGTGCGTCTGAACTCATACTTCTGAGCTCTGGTTGTCCCCTGTCGTTTTTTGTTTTTCCTTGTGGCAAATTATGCACACACTAAAACGTTACGTGTAGAATGAAGCAAGACAGGAACTTATTATCTCAAATTATCAAAAAACATGAGCAAGACAACAACACTAGTCCCAGGTTGGGGCTGTCGTGGAATTTGAAGCAGATGTTACAGGTTAGCTGGCGGCTATTGGAAAACGGGTAAAGTACAACATTTGCTCTCACTGAGAATCATTTCGCCGCAAACAACACTTTTTACGCCCAGAAATTAGGGTACGCAGATTATGTACTTGCATATATATTCCTAGTAGCAGGCTCTCGTGCCTAGCCAGGTGGTAATTTAGTCGCGTTTATTATGTAGGTGCCTAGCTTGCTAAGGTTGGATGTACATCAAAAAACAAGCAGCCATTTGAATAAAACGGATTTGTAAAGACCGAAACAGACATAGCTATCGAGCCATCTTAACCGGCCTTACTTTATCTCCCCTCCAGACACTCATTTCTGTCTATATACAGCCGGCAGCCGCACTTAAGGAAAAAGGCCAGCCCAAGTAAACAACATAATGCTTGTGTGTTATTTTAAATCACATATCAGTGTTTTTTATGACTTGATACGGGTATACATCTTCACACCAGTTTCTTACCCTCCGCCCAAAAGTTAAATAGAAACGGTTCTGGAATTCAGCTAAGGGAGGGAAATGTATTTTTTTGCATAAAATTCTGTGGGAAATCTGTCCAAAATTATATTTGCCATAACGTAAACTCCCATCAAAATTATTCTAGTATAGGTAATTAAATATTGGCAATTATATAATAAAAATATTCTTCACTTCACGTTTTAAAGACCAAATACCACAGGGATCCACTACATTAAATGTATTTTATTTCGAAATAAATGTGTGTGCCTCCAACAGCTTGAGCTCATACTGACAATTTAGTCTACTGAGAGTTGATTTGGGAATCAGTGATAAAAATACTTGGTATACTGCAGACAGTTTTGTCGGTTTAGTAAAACTTTTGCTGACTAAAGCTGAATTTGCTCCGGGGGATAAAAAAAAAAAAAAAAAAAAAAACCAAAACAGTTTAATATACATTTCTATATTTCCATTAGTTGTGACCTACTGTGCGGCGGGCCCAGTTTATGGGAGTAAATGAGAATGTCAGCACTTGACAGGAGCTCAGTAGTGAGGCCGCCAGGCAGTCAAAGAGAGCTCGGCTGAGTGGGGCTGAAACTACAGAGATTTCCCACAACACCATGACTGGAGCTCACACAGACAGCAACAGAGTGTATAGATGACCAACAGCATGCCCGGGATAAATCCTTGCCGGGATGTAATATCTCAACATTACTTTTAACATAACAGAAATTGATTGTGGATCACGTATTATACCCTACGGATGAAGTATCATACACCATTTTTCACTTTGCTCCAGCACCTCCTCTTAACCACAGTACCCAGCCTACAGAACGCTGTTAGTGCGCCAATGCCTCCCCTACCAATTGCGTGTGTTCGACTATTCAACAAAGATGTTAAAATGTCTTTTGTCATATGTGTTTATGTAATGTAGTAATGCTTTCACAATGATATTATATACAGTACAATCAGTAGTGGCTTGTTGACATACAGTAGTGTCTGTGCAAAACCCATAAGCCCCTGGTTTTCTGCCTGCGCTCTGGCAACTATTTAGTTACAAATTAACCACTGATAATACACTACTCCTCCTTACAACAAAAACCATTCAGCAACAGATTGGGGTCCTGGACATTAAATGTTATCACATAACCAAACCACACTGCAAAGGCAGAAATATATATATATATATTTTTATAATTATTTTATTTTTTTTGCGGTCGATAGACAGTGATATATGTATTTTGTTCTGAACTCAGTTTAAAATGTTTCAGTTATAAAACACTGTAGGCATAGAATGAATAATTAATCAAACACAATGGTAAAACTTCAAATAAGAATGAAAAAATAACGTATTTTTTGAGGACAGTATCTTAAATCCTGTCTTGTCTGTCAGTTGACTAAAAACAAAGCTGTTTTAAGTAAGCCGAACTTGCTTGTATATTAAACGACAAGTATGCTGCAGACTTTAAAGCGTTTTAGAAAAAAAAAACAAATATTTGGCTTAATTTTGCATCTGCTATGCTGTTTTTTCCTGTTTAATTAATCAGAAAACTGTAATTTTTGCTGCATCTGCAAACTTTAAGTGACACATCAGCCAAAGAGGTGAAAGGGAATACATGCGCAAACACAGTTATTACACAATGAGTTGCACTGTTTTGAGAGGTGTTTTTGGGAATCACTTTCGGCTCAAAGGACACAACAAAATATTTTTTGTAAGGCTTCTACAACCTCCACACACAATGTGGAACTCTGTTCTGTTCAACCGTAGCAACATATAGCAGAGTATTCTTAATATACTAATTCGGGCCAAAATAAATGATGGTATTTCATTGAAAACACTACCAGCAGGTTGTTATATCAAAACAGAATTGCCATTCATTGGGAAGATAGACAACTATTCCCCTCCCCGTTTGACACAGTTCTGATGGATATGCATTGGTTTAACCTTGCATGACAAGCCAGATCTACAATATTTAGAGGTGCGAAGACGGAGGCCTTGTGCACGAGAGACATCCTTAACCTCGAATTTATAAAAACGGTAGACATCAAACCGCAGACGGTAGGCATTCTAGTGTGCCGTTGAACCATCAAAAGAACTCACGGTTCCCCTCTAACTCCTGTTGTTGGAAGTGGAGAGGGGGGTTAGAGGTCCCTTGTAGATTTAACTGCATTTTATTGGCATTTATAAGACCAATGTCAGCAGCCCTTTTAAATATGCATGCTTATAAAGTGGCAGACTAAGCTTGTACTGGAAATTTGCAATTAGAAGGTGTAAATAAATAACTGAAGAAATCAATCAAATTCAACAGGAGAGCGACAAAGAGAATAAGAACATCCCAGTCCAGGTCTTCTTTGCAGGTACTGATGTTGGTTCCCTTTATTACAACTATTTTTTTTTTTTACAACAGTTTTGCCTGCTGATTGTGATGCCTCATTATCTCTCCACTCTTTGTGGTTTTAGAGGGTATAACATTGTACACAGTCAGCTGTGCGCTGGAGGAAAACGCATTACAGAAGGGGAAGCGACCAGCCCAAGAGACTACCAGAACGCAGAACAGGATCGTTTACTGTGTAGCGTCGCAAGCTTTGGGCGGCACAGAACATCTGTTGGCTGTTGAACGTCTGGTCGCCTGAAGGAAACGGCCAGCATTCTTGTAATTAGATTGGGCGTTTCATTGCTGGTATCAGACTGCATGGGGGTGGGTGTAATTATCGCTATACCTGCAATTAGCATTCTTAAAATATGTGTTTCGACGGACATAGTGTTATGAATCCCATGGTATTCATGGTCGCTGCTCTCAAACGAACACATTGTGCTCATACTCACTCAGCAGTTTTTTCATTACCACAGAGACACATTTTCCAGCTGGTTTTGAGCACAATGTGAACAAGCATTCTGGACATATTTAAAGTAGTCGACAGAGGGCAGTGACGGACGAACAAGATTAATATGATTTTATTTTTTATAAAATACTCAAGACAAAGCAATGAAAATCATTGCAATACAAAGCAAGGGCTAATGATCACCACCAATACTGGTTGCAGTAGTACAGGTAGCAGTCATAACTAGTGTACCCCCTCTGACTTGATGGTTGGAGAAGCTGTTGTCTGTAGAACTACTTTTGAATACAGTCAATTAATGAATGTAAAAAATGGCTGCTATTTGAAGACCCCACCTCGCTAGCTTAGAAATATGTTATTTTAGATTTTAGGATTTAAGACTCAGTGAGCTTAAATTTGTTGCTCCTGACAGGTAGGAGCAACCTCGGGATCTTATTAAGGTTACATCAGAGACATTTCAGGCTAGGTTTTCTAACTTTTCTGGCTTAGTTAAAATTGAATAAACCATAGTGTAGTGGACATTGATAAAAAATGGTCAGTTTCCATGTGGACCAGTGAGTAAATGTTCTAACCTGAGAGCAGATTTAGGCTACTGTGCCATATTTGTTATTTGGATCTGGATCACGTAATTTTCCAAATACAATGGGCAATCCCAAGCAGCAGTGCACAATTGGCTGAGCGCCACCCAGGGTGTGGTTTCTGAGGGTTGTTCCTGACTACTCCCAAACGGACCTAAGTAGACTTTCAGACAATGTAGGCTATTAGTGTATTCAGATGTCTGCCCCTGTGTAAGCGCTGGCCCTCCTGTAAATAGCTTAGTTGTCTGCAGTACATTAAATTGGGAGACTGCTGAGTTGGAAGATCCACTTACAACTTTCTTGGTGCCCGATGGTTGTTGGGGCTTAGATGAGACTAAATACTTAATTGCTTAATTCTTTGCTAATTAGTATGAAAAACAACTGACGATCTAACTTTCTTTTCCAAATGGCAAAGAAATATAAAGGCAACTCTGACCAGTTTAAAGAGCAGGGTCTGAGAGCTGCATAAGCTTTTGGTGCATTGGTGGCCAAGTGCCACATATCCTAAAAAACCTGGCACAATGTGTCACGCCATGCAAACGAATGTTTCAGAAGAGTTAGGCAATGCTCCGGAGTCATTGCACCTGTTTAATTACTGTGATGATCACATGCCGTTCGTTTGTAGCTTGGGGGAGTTCGGCGATATGTTCTTAATAGGATGGTGGCTCCGATGTGCTCATTTTCTCCGTTCCATTAGGAAAGATGCATTTCTCCCCTCAGGTGGTGTCCACTACCTCATCTATCAGGTGCATCCTCCGTTTATGCTTAGTGAGCACCGATGGAATCTACATCAACCCCTAATAAACTCAGGTGCTTAATGAGTGGGAAGCAACACAACTCAGACAGCCCCTTGTTCGTGAAAGGGCATCACTAAAAAAAAGAGGATATTTTGTTTTGAGGTCATTAAGTTTTTATGGGTCAGCCTTGAAAGGACCATCTATTTATTTGACTGCCGCAAATTAATTCCTTGCTCTAATTAAACAGTTAAGTCAGAGTTGGATCAACCTGAGAAACGAGGGGTTGCACTGATAGTGAAAACTTGAAACCCTTAGTAACGATAATGATTTCTGTTTATGAAGCTTCTTTTTTTTTTTTTACATATAATGTAGCCTTTTCACAACCAGTACAGATTTGAACATTTTTCTAACAACTTTTTTTTTTCTAAACAATTTTATTTTTTACATAGAGCCCTTACAACAAAGCAAATGCAAAGTACTGCTGAACTATTTCTGCTAAAATACATTATTTTACATTATATTAATTCGGAAATTATTTTACTTACATCAAACATAAATTAAAGAAATGTTTGTCTCCTGACTTCCAATTTTTAACACCAGATAAGCATCAAAATAGCTAATAATGATAACAGTACAATGAAGCACCAGTAATTTCTTAGAGAATAATGCAAGATTATCATCATAACCCTTGAAATATAAATATTGACCATATCACTAATAGGTTATTTACCTTTAAGAACCTAGAATTTCTGAAGCATCTATGACAAATCTTGCGATTTGACTATACCAGTACATTCAATCAGATGTCCACCCTCTTTTTTATTGAGGCATCGGAGTGACTATGAAGAGTGATGGTTAATATTTATTTTTCTGGGAACCGAGGTCATGATAATAACTTTAAACTTTAAAATATGAACAATCACATATGGGTTACTCTGTCTGTCATGAGGACATTCAGATGTCTCCGACATGCAGAGCTACATAACGTACATTGATGAGTTGGTGCGCATAATTGACTTACTGATCAGATATGAAGTGGGCACTGGTCCAGATGCTGCCCTCAAAACTTTTGTGCCAAATCTAGGGTGTTATGTAGAATCTTGTAAATCTGTCAATGTGTAAATTCAGCCGCTGACCATTCTTTGCACACCAAATTTGCCTCTGGAAAGACAGAGTCCTCTTTCCCTTGGCAAGCTGAAATGGCCGATAAGTACACATTCAGGGTTGAAAGTGTCTTGCGGTCACTAAGCAGGTCCAGCAAAAACTGCAGAATCACTTCCAAAGGGCAGGTAATGGGATCTTCTTCTTGGGCCATGCACCACTGTTGGAACACCCCCATCTGTAACTGTACTGAGAAAGAGTGGGTGCTGCCCAGGTGTTTTGAAAGGTGCTTTTGAACTCATCTGTCTCAGCCTGAGCTGTTCAAGGACCAGACCCCCAGCTGCAGCCTGGATGGGTAGTGGTGACAGAGTGCTCTGTACCTGACTGAGCAGGTCTTGGCCACTGGGTGGATAACAGCTGCATCAAGAATGCCAACCATTATTTCCTGAGGCAATGTGTAACCACAAACAAGACTTACACCCACTCCGATCAGATCTTGGAGTGGGAGCAGGGCCATCAGCAGGAACACGTAAAGCAGAAACGAGGGCCATTGCTAAGTTATCTTTACAACTCCCATACACCAGAGTCCCTCCTTATGGAGAACCAGTAGGGGAAATGTGATTTATCTGACCTCTCCAGTACTTGGACCTCCTATCAGAAGACTTGAACAGATGAACCGCAGAGATTGGATTAAGATATTTCTTTGACTAAAGCAGAAGCTTGGTCATGAGGTGCTGACAGAGTGAACTTATGCCGCCCTGGTGGTTAATGCACGCCCCAGTCGTTGTGTTGTCCATCGAGACAATCACAAAAGTCCACCTTGAGTTCCTCTACAAACAATTTCAGGCTCAAAAACATTGCCTGCAGCTTGGTATTGTTTATGAGGCAGCATCAGTGTGGGGCTTGCCAAGCCCTTTGCACCCCTTGTGCACTTCAGACACGGCGCCCCCCCCCCCCCCCCCCCCCAGGGCGGGGGGGGGGGGGGGGGGTGGGTGGTGGGGGGGGGGGGG